>JARKIC010000917.1:0-173978 GCA_029378375.1 Mycena olivaceomarginata | reverse complement strand
CGAGCTGGTGCCGTTCATTTACTTTCTGACTGACAATTTACTTACTCATTCAAATTGTAGCTCATTGCAGCCACACCAGGGATGGTGTGCCATTTCCTGCCCAAGTTCCACCCCGAGATGAATCCTATCGAATATTTCTGGGCTTGGGTGAAGCGGTGGTTCCGGGAGTGTTCTAATGGAACTTGGCAAAAAGCCAAGGACCTTGTTGATGAGGGACTTCGGCTCTGCCCCCTCCCAACCATCTGCCGGTTCTATCGACGTGCACATCGCTATGGCAGTGTCTATTCGCCTGGGTGCCACAGGACCGATTGCCGAGTTTGCCGTCAAGAAATACCGGTCGCACCGCGGAGTGCGTGCAAACTGAATTGGTTGATGCAACGGTGGAGTGGAAGGCCAGGGCAGAGGCAATGTCGCGAGGGGTGGTTTTGGTCAAGGGCAAGGGCAAGCAGAAGGCTAAATATGTACACTAAATTTCGAAATTTTCGCTCCAGATTTTGCGTTTTTTTTTCCACGTTATGAGACACCCCCAATTTTTTTGAAACGAAAATTTTACGCACAAACTATACCTACTTTCATGCCTAATCCCTGAATCTAGAAGGCCCTGGGTCAAAATTGCGGCTTGTCATGAAGTTTTGGCTGCAACCATAAGCGAGATTACGCATTTCCTTTTTTAGGCACATTTTTGCTCTCTCCCGCCCAGCGAGATTTGGGTATGAGTAGAAAGAAGCGACGAAGGGGCATCCTTTGAACCTCTTTTCATGAGAATACACGCAGAATTGAATGTTTTTGAGGGGATTCCGTCGCCCAGAGGCCGTGGGAACCGCGCTCTTTTCTGATCCCATTCCAGCCCTCTGCCTGGTCACGTGTGTTAGAGAATGATTGCTCGCTTCGCTCGCAACAATGGCATTTTGAACCCCGTGCCCCACAATGACGGTTGTAGCCTCCTGGTAACCACTGTCGTGACTGCGTTCTGCGCCGATTACTGTGGGTTCTCTTTCGTTCAGCATTAGGTTACTGTATTCAGACCCGAACCCAGTGGTCGCATCCATTGAAGAGACGGCAGAGCGGTCTCCATCCTGAAGCAGTTCATTGCACTGATCCTCTTGCCAATTAGCGAGTAGAAACTGCCACTTATCCGTCTAATCTGAAAAGGCAAATAGGGCCGAATACGTAGCAGGAACAGATGACCGAGTAGCCCGCGTAGAGGAAGCGGGGAGATAAAGAACATATATGCCAGAAAGAGGAAAGAATATACCAAGGGGCATGGGATACAGCAGATCTCGGAGACCAAATTCACCCGGGAGTACGAAATATCATGCTGGGCGAAACGGTAGGTTGGTGAACCAAAAATTGTCCCGAACGCTACATATGCAATATGAGCCATTAGGGCATAACGACCTTATGCATTTTGACAAATCCAACTGTATTCGAAAATAAATCGATGCGAAGGAGATGGAAAGGAGACCGATCTATGCAGCAAACTTCAACTTCATCGTTTTCATATCTGTTTCTTCCCGACGGCCCTGCCGTCCTCGGCCGGTTCCTTCAGCAACACGACGGCTCTTCCTCCCGCTCTTCTTCGGTGCCCCATTCTTTCGCGAAACCCTAAAGAGCAGCTTCCGCACACCACGTTCTTCTGGCTCAAAGTCAGGGTGCTCGAGTGGCAATTGCAGGGTAAAACCGAGCAATTACGCAACAAATACTCTCTCTCTTGAGATGGAGTGCCACAGGCTGCAGCTCGCAGCATAGATTCTTCCATCACGTGCGAGATGTGATGTGATTTATTGACGGTTGAAAACTCAGATTTTGAGGTCTGTACCTATGTTCTTGATAGTGTTACATACAGATTTTGTTCAAACTGAGTCCCACTGGAACTCATCGGATGCCGATGCTTTGCAAAAGGAAAGGGAAGAAATTTTCAACCATGTCAGCGTAATCCTTGCACACAGCTGTAAAAGGTTAATCAGAAAAGGCCACAAACCCGGCAGATTCCGGTGAGTTCAGCTGCATTCGGGCCCCAATGTTGGCCAGTGGTTTCCATTGGTTTCCGCTGTATGCCAGTAAGCACACATCGGTCGGCAGTGGTTGCCGACATCAGACAATGCCGACCACTGCCGATCAGGCCGGTTGCTAGCGCCGCTGGCCCCAACCATGGCGGGATTGATGGCAGCTGATGGCGCGGGTGTCAAGATGCCGCCGATGATGGCAAGAGGCCGTGACGTCGCGGCATCCTCAATGGATGCTGATGGCGGCTCCACGGTCCCGAAGAGGTATCTACGAAAGCAATATAGACTGTTTATGAACTGTATGAAAACAATTATGAAAGGTATCTACTTAGACGCGGAGACACATCAGTCCTCCACGTCTAACAAGAGGGGATACATACGTGGGCTATATAGGTGTTAGAGAGGATGCAAAAAAACAATGACCTGGATTTTCAACATCTGAACAGTTAAATATGAAAGGCCAACGTATCGGAGTCCCTACTTGTACCTGTCAAAAAACTGACAAACAATGTGAAGGCCAGCTCGTCCTTGGAAATTTGGTACGGGCCTTCCCGAGTTTGGACCTTTTGTACAGCCGGTCTTCAGGATCAAAAAGAACTGTGAGGCAAACCTCAAAAAGTTCTTATAAATATTATCAAGGGTTTCAGCAGTCATCGGCACTCTTGCGAGTACAACGTATGCCAAAACTGCGCGGGCATCTAGTCTTGAAGGCCTGGTGGAAACCATTCGGCCGGAATTCTTTTACAGCGTGGATGAGGGAAACCGGATGACCTGCCGTTGAGGGTTGCAGAACGCGGGGCCGATTCTATCCGGTGTACCGCGCCCCGACTTGATCAGCTTGTTGCAGAGACACAATGACGGGGTATTGCGCTGGTATTGCATGTGCCGCATACGATGAATTTCTGACATTCTTAATTTACTCGGTGACCTAGCTGGTCGAGAGCAAATCAGAAAGCGGTGTTGATGACCAACCAAGCGCCTGGTACGGAACTCGGGAGTTTACGGTGATGTGCACTGTTGACAAGCTGTTTATGACTCGCGAGGCAAATATCATGCGATCAATCTGGGGGCGTGCTCCTTAAGCTTGTTCCGCGCTCCCAAGTCGCCTATCTATGGTAGTCCATTTCTTTGCCCGCTAATGTGATGTTTGTAAGCGAAAAGCAGGTTCATAAATTACATAAGTACGAAGTTTTGCCAGGCTAACCCCAAGTTTGAAATGGCATCCGATCCTCCTGCTATATAAAGTGCGAACGAGTGTTCGAATGTTTTCCGTCTTGGCAGGCTCCATAGACCACATGGCTACTTTTTTTCCGCGTGCAGATCTTGTTAGCAGTGTTCTGAAAAGAGCGCTAGAGTTTTCCAGTCTCCTCGCGAACATATTTACGACATGTCCCTCTGTCTTGGTTCAGAATTGTGTCTTTTTAGTGAGTTCGCGTAGTACGTACGCCCCAGCGATGCGTTGTTGATTTCCATTCCCAGACACTCTTTGTGGCGTCATGCAAAATCCTCTTGGGCAACTGTCACCATCAGTGCCATGCGACTGCGAGACCCCCCGAATTATCAACATCCGTACAAAGCGTTCGGGAGGGACCGACACCCAGGAGCTGTCTCGAGGAGCTTTCAAATGAAGACCGGAACGTGAGCGCGGAGACTGCGCTTTATGCGGAAGATGTTGGAGAAGACCAACCAAGATACCTAACCAGAAATCAATTACGAATGCTTGAAGGTAAAAACAAGAAAGGGAAAAGGTGGTCATTCATTTTTCTCGAACTCTTCTACTGTGGGTGACGTGTCAATTTAGGAAAAACCGCTCAAAAATGGGGAAATCCGTCACCTTTTCAAGCCCCTTACCACCACAGCAAGGCCGCATCAGAAAATCCCAGCCTCCCCGCTCCAAGCGCCAATTTCCGTGAGCATTCAGTTCTCTTTACATCCGTATTTTGACACTAAGGCTTCTTGGAGTGGCTATGCAGTTATAGACGAGGATGGAAACGAAATAGACGCGTACGGAAATGTTATAGGAAAACTCACCCAAGAGAAAGGATTATGAAAATTAAACCCGGCCTGCTACACCTGTGTAAACTAAAATTTTAATCCGCTTAGATTCCGCTACCCCGAAGTTGCCCGAGACAGACCCACGTATGTTCGGCTATGTGAGAAGACGGGAATGCGTACAACAAATCTGACCGACTGTCCTTGGGCCTTGTTAATCGCCAAAGCGAAAAACAAGGCGGACGCTTCGCTTCCCGTCATGCGACTGTTCTTGGGTCTTTCCTTAGAAGCCACACACATATTCCAGATCGCTTGGAACTAGCATCGGCCTCAGTTAGGAAAACTATTAGGGGTGGTTTCGTACTTCAAGTGTACTGTTGTACTCAGGTACACCCTTCTGCCTGCCAAACACGGCCCAAACAATGTATAAGGCCCGGGCCCGAGTCAGGTGCCGCATCAATTGAAAGCGACGCTCGTGGGGAGCCCAGAATCAAAATTTGTTGGTAGAAAAGCTTGCTCAGCCATGAAATTCAATTCAATGGATATGAATTTTTCAGGGCATCCAACGACGACTTTCATGAAGGCCACCTTTGATGGCGTGTCCAAATTCGGTCAGTTGGATGTTGACCAGTGCCGGTTTGCCACCAGCCTAGAGGCCAGTCCAAAAACCTCTCAGAGCTGCTTTTCATCGGGGAAAACACACTGCATATGATCCTAATTTTTATTTTATTTTATCACTGGACATTCCTCGGAGAGGCCCAGGCGTGAATTGGGAGAAGCCAGGTGCCGAAGTGGCGAGTACAAGCGACAAGTACATCAGATTCGCGCGAATCTTTTGCCGTACAGGCCCTTAGGCTTTTTGCGCGAGGGTAAGTAAATCATTATTTACAGAGGAGAAACGGTCCGTCTGAGGAGGGTGAGAAGACGATGAGGTGCATCGCCGGCGAGAGCATATGTGCTGAGGTTCGTGCAGGCTCGCCGCGATGGTGTCGAAATGGCACCGTGCGTGTTATGAATAGCGTGAGTTTGTTCACTTGAACCCGTTAACCTTCCAAAGTGCAGCGCGACAGTCTTCGACGTAACGAGGCAGAGCCGTTCGTTACGGAGACTGGGGATCGAGAGGTACGTAGGCAGAGCCGTTACGTAGTCTCGAAGCGAGTGATATTTAGATCACTTAAGGTGCGTTGTGCAAGTGGTTGATTGAGAGGTAAAAAAGTAAAGTATATTATCCAGTACCTGCGGTATATATACTGTACTGTAGCTATAGAAACGTGTAAATGAAATGGGTAGTAATTGTAAGAGCAATTGGAATAAGGATGTGAAATATAATGTTAAAGAGGAACTCAACAATGAGGATGAACGCTTGTTGAGTAGTTCAGGCAATATCAGGCAATACCGATTATCCATGACACGTCCCCCCCACTCTACAAGCGTGAAATCGGCGGCCTAAAACGCGGTGGCAGCGAGGTAGTGGCCGAGGTGCAGGATAGAACACGGGAGGCGGCGTGGAGGTTCCTCTTCAAGGACGCCGGGCTTAACGCGCGGGATGAGAGTATGAATCCCGTCGTGTTCAACCGTCATGAACCAAGCCACGGGTTGCGTATTGAAGAGTCGAGCACACGCTAGATCAGTGCGGCGCATGACGTCTCCGTTGAAAAGCAACCTCTCCAGCCAATACGTGATAGCGAGCATGTCTGGGTGGCTGTCTCCCAGGCTATTCACGAACTCCGCCCGAGACAACCCGATGGCTGCTCCCGGATTGCAAACGCTGTCAGCGCGATACATGAAGCTCGCGACGATTACCAGGCCAAATAGCGCGACCGAGTAGCGGAGAGCGTGCGTGACATCCCCGGCGTGCTCCTCCACCTCACCCACCGTGTCGAACTCGCGATGACCGAGCTCCCACCCTTGAGCAAGAACCACAGCGATGACCGGGAACGAGATTCCCACTTCGCTGAGCGCGTCGTCGGGTACGGTGGACACGACAGTGCTGCCTTCCTCGCGGTGCAGGGGCTGATCGTTGAGGGCGAGGAGCAGGGTGGTAGCGCAGGTGATAAGCCTTTCCTGGAAGAGACGACGAAAGTGGGATCGGAGTGCGAATTTCCCGTTCTCCAGCTGCTCGTAGACGTGAGCCGGCCGGGGATAGGTCTGGTGCGGCTGCGGCCCCGACAGGAGAGCGCCAAAGTTGGCAGCGAGCGCCTCGTTGTTGAGAAGTTGGAGGGCGAATGAAAGGACGTTGGAAAACGTGTGACCAGCCCGAATTGGCTCGAAGTCGAGCGGGGCATACCCCTGCTCCGCTTCGTCCTCGCCCGCCGAATCGCTCGAGTCCGAGCCAAAGATCTCGTCCTCCAGGGCACGTTGGGAAGATGGAGATAGCGGGGGGGAACCGTCGCAGCGGGAAAGGTCGATGCGAACTGTGTTGCCAGGAAGGTGCTCGACGTCGTCGGGTGTGAAGAAGTTGTTCGGGAAACAGGATGGGGCGAAGTAAGTCGATGCCAGGGTCTCGTCGCAGACGGCAGACATAGTCGATGGGGCGCAGAAAGAAGGAAGGATGAGGAACTGAGTGATGAAAGTAAGGGAAGATGAGGCGGAAGGGGAAACGGAAAAGACAGGGTATAAGATGGTTTCGCTGGTCACAGGGGCGGCTAGACCGATGTCTCGGGACGTTCCTGATCGAACCAGGAGGTCAGGACTTCCGGCGCATTACGCAGCCCGCGTTTGGTGAGCCATTCGTCATCCTCTGGCCCGAAGCCCTTCCAGCGGACCTTGAATTGCTGAATGCGACGTCCTCGCACCTTTCTCCACCTTACTGCAAGGATCCTTTCGATTTCGACCTCAGGTAATTTGTCAAAATCATCCCTGTTGAGAGATCGGCGCGGTCGATCGCCAAGTTCCGGAGGTGAGACGTTGTAAGGCTCGAGATGGGCAATGTTAATGATCGGATGGATACCGTATGAAACTGGGAGTCGGAGGCGGTAAGTAACGGGTCCAAGCTTCTCGCTGATCTCGAAAGGGCCGTCGTACTTCAGCAGAAGCTTTTTTCCACGACCTTTCTCGTCCCGCAAAAGCCTAAGAGAGTGCGCGTTGATGACCACAGAGTCGCCGACTTCGAATTCCACGTTCAGGCGCCCCTTATTGTAAGCGCGGCGTTGGAATACCTGAGCCAGAAGGAGTGATTCCTTGGCACGAGTTCTGAGTGCTTCAAATTCTTCGATAAAGGCCTCTGCTCGGGGCTCGACTAGGGGGCGAGAGTCGACAGCTTGTGGGAGAGAGGGATTGGCGTGACGCGTGGGAGCGGAAACGGGATCGCCATGATTGGCATCGGCAAATTTTGGTTCCGTTAATTTTGATCCGTCTTCCATCTCTTCTTCCCCCCCAGTGTCGACTCTGCGGTCCACTGGTTCTGGCCCAGCCAATAGCGTCGCTGTTCTAGGCTGGTATCCCCGCAACAGATATGCTGGCGAGAATCCGGAGCTTGAGTGCGGAGTCGTGTTGTAGGATAGCGCGAGTGCGTGCACAAGTCCTTTCCACTCTGACTTAGCGCCGATAAAAGCCCGCAACGCCGTCTCGATGAACTGATTCAGAATCTCGGTCTGACCATCAGCCTGCGGATGGTAAGATGTCGTCAACGCTCTCTTCGATCCCATCAGTCGTGTCATCTCTTCCCAAAACAGGTGACGCCAGCGCGAGTCTCTGTCGCATATGATCTGCAATTGCAGGCCGAAATGCGTGACCACATGCTCCCAGAACAATCGTGCCGTCTCCACCTCGTTGATTCTCGTGCGACAAGGTATGAAGATCCCGTATTTCGTCAACTTGCACACAATGACGAGCAAGGCGTCGTAGCCGTCTGATTCTGGCAACTCCGTGATGAAGTCCATTGAGACAACCTCAAACGGTTGGGAAGGGATTGGAATGGGCTGGAGCAGTCCGAACGGTGCGTGTTTCCTCGGCTTAGTCTTCTGACAAATGTCACAGGTGCAGGTGTACTTCTTGATGGTACGGGACATCCGCGGCCAATAATACGTCGAAGCCACGCGATTATATGTTCGGTGGTAGCCTGCATGCGCTCCTTCAGTAAGTCCGTCGTGGATCTCTGCAATGAGTTTGCCCTGCAGCGATTCTGGCACACAGAGCCGGTTGTTTCCATTCCAGTCCTCGAAGTATAGAAGTCCATCGTCGGCCAGTTGGTACTGAGGGAAAGTCGGGTTATTCCAGTCTTTCTCCTTTTTCCAAGAGTTCAGCACCTTGGAGTAGTGCGCGTCGTTCTCGTATCCGTTGAGCCATTCAGCCTTTTCGTCCGCAGGCAGGCTAACCAGAATATTGTACGTTCGAGACGAAATCCGCACATCGTCTCCCGCAAGGTCGTGCAGTTCGGGGGCAAGTTCTGCTTCGAAAACATCCATCTCCTCGGGATCCTCCAGTAGCTTCGTGGCCTTGTCTGCTACGGTAAGCAGCCGCTCCTCAAACCTCGGGCCCAACTCATCGTACATGTTGTGAAGTGGGTCGCATCCCAACAAGGTGAGTTGAGGAGTCTCATCCAAATCAGGTCCAATTTGGATGGGCACACGGCGGCGTAGGCGAGAAACCGGGTCCACGTTCGAATGAACTCGGCCTGCACGATGAATGATCTGAAGACCCGGGTACGCCGAAAACACGGTTCCCCACGTAAGCAGGCGCCGATTCACGTTTTGAAAGGTTCGACTCCAGGTGAGCGCCGCGTGGTCTGTAATAGCGGCCACCTTGACACCTTCAAGGAACGGCTGGAATTTAATCAGCGCCTCCTTAAGTGCCAACGCCTCGCGCTCTGTGGGTGAGTAGTTCCGTTCCGGTGCCTTCAAGACCCGAGACCAATACGCAATGACCCTCTCCACGTAGACCATGGTGTCCTCGAACTCAGCGGCCCATTCGACTGGCGGCGGCATGTCATCGAAGCCCTTGATTTGCGAGACCAACTCAGGTACCGATTGCTTTCCATCGAAAGCCTTCTTTAGTCGCTCATAAATCTTTGTGCCTCGGAGGTCCTTGATCTTGATTGGCTGTACCTGCTGCAGGATGCCAGCCACTCCGTAATCGCAGGCATCCGAATAAACTCGATAGGGCCGGCCTGGCATCGCATAACCGCGAACAGGTGCGTTTGTTAAGACCGTTTTTCCTAGTTCAAACGCCTCACGATGGAGATCCGTCCATTGCCAGGGTGTGCCTTTCTTCAGAAGCTGAAACAACGGCTGGGCAATCCAGGCATAAAAGGGAATGTAGGCCGAGAAGTAAACCATCATTCCGAGGAATGTTTGGAGTTCCGAAGTGTTCTTGGGCTCCTCGAGCTCGCGAATGGCGTCCACCTTTTCCTTGTGAGTGGAAAGTCCCAATCTCGAAACCTTTTGACCAAGGAGCATAAGCGACTGATATCCAAGATGACATTTCGGTGGGGACAATGTCAAGTTGGCATCTGCAATTGCGCCGAACACCGCGTCCAGGTGTTGGACATGATCCTCGAAGGTGCGCGAGTAGACCACTATATCGTCGATATACACCAAGGCAAACAGCCAAAGGAAGGGCGCGAGCACTGTGTTCATGACGCGTTGGAACACACTCGGGCCGTTCCTGTACCCAAACGGCATGCGAGCAAATTGCCAAAGTCCTCGATGAGTTCGAAACGCCAACTTGTCCCGCGAATTCGGATGAACTGTAAGCTGGGTGAAACCGGCAAGCGCATCCAGAGTGGTCAGCCACTGAGCCCCTTCCAGCGTTTGAAGAATGTCCTCTTGTCGGGGGTAACGGAAATTCATCG
The DNA here is from genome assembly GCA_029378375.1 of Mycena olivaceomarginata. Taxonomy (NCBI): domain Eukaryota; kingdom Fungi; phylum Basidiomycota; class Agaricomycetes; order Agaricales; family Mycenaceae; genus Mycena; species Mycena olivaceomarginata. Next base: position 164,189 of record JARKIC010000917.1, on the reverse strand, counting down.
GGAACGACCATTTCGTTCAACTTCCGTAAATCGATAACCATGCGTGGTTTTCCATTTCTCCAAACCGTGAACACAGGCGCTGCCCACGGACTTCTGGAAGGCTCAATCACCCCAAGTTCAATCCACGAGTCCATCTGCTTGTCAATGACTTCGCGTTTTGCCGGTGAAGCGGGGAACGGTCGAAGCGAAACGGGTTCAGCACCAGGCTTCATGGGAATCACAACTTGTTCTTTGTAAGTTCCCAATCTTCCATCCAGTCCAAAAGCCTTCGAATTCTTCAGAACGACATCTTCAAGTATCTTCCTCTGCTCGGGAGTAACGGCACTTGAAATATCGATCTGTTCCAGAAGTTTGGACGAATCCACTGGCTCGGGAGGGGCTTCAGCCGTTTTAGGTCCACCTTCGACTGGATCCTCAGCATCTGGATCGTCTTCCCCTGTTGCGTTTCGATGGGCTTTGGACGACACCTTCGATTCGGATCGAACGGTGTTGGAAGAAGGGGACTCGGTGGTAGAGTGTACCTCCACAAGTTGCCGGATGAATTTAGCGTGAGCCTCAGCCTGTTCCCTGCGAGGCTTTGACATTTTGGAAGCCTTATCCAACCAAGTTCGTGGATTATGAGCGGTACCAAGGACTTGCCCTTCCGAAATTATGACGGGAAAATCGGAGAAATTGGCGACATGGAGCGCGGAATTGTCCTTGGCAATGAAGGTATCCGCGCTTCCGTAAATGTCCTCCGAACTTCCGCAACTTTTGATGTGTCTCTCGACCAACAGCTGCTCGCAGTTCTTTGGAAAATGCGTGGTGACCTTAATCAACTTGCTGGTCTTCGGAAGGATCACGACTCGTTCAGTGCTTGAAACGCGACCATCTCGTTTCTTTTTTCTGCGTGCGCTGCCGGAATTTCTGGTTGCGCCGGTGCGTAGCCTTTTTCGAGCCCGCAGTTGTGTTAACGCGAGCACATTTGACCTTGAAGGCATGCCCTCCATTGTTAATGAGCGATGGAGCGGTTGAGCTCTCGACACGAAGTCGTCGTCCGGAATCTCCGAATTCAAGATGAGTGGTTCCTTCTTCTCGAATGATGGAGATTGAATACTGATCCATGAAGTCGTTGCCCAGAATGAAGGGAGTGGTCATGTCATCAACCACGTATGCGTCGACGTTCAATTTAACCGGACCATCTTCGGTGTGAAAGAACAAATTCACATTGACGTATCCCGAGATAGATGAAGTCCCAGTCACTTGGATCAGCTGAACTTGATGTCCCTGTTTGATTTTAGGTGCATCGAGAAATTCGTTCAAGGTCTTCCTCGAGATCAAGGTAATGTCCGAGCCCGTGTCGGCGATGACCACAATTGCATTGATCGTTAGGCTTCCCACGGTTGCGGTGGCTTGGGTTGCGCTCGATCCGAGAAAGGTGCTGCCCGGAGGACGAGCCATGTACTTTCTCAGTTCTATGAGAGGCTTATTGGAACACGTATCAGGTGAGCTGATCACCCGATAATTGCATGCTTGGATCTCCTTAGCTAACCGCCTTCGAGACCGATGATTCAGAACCGGTTTCGTGAATGGTGTCTGTTTCTCAGTCTCGGGAAGGAAGTCGGAGTTCCACATGTCGCATGGGGTATAGGTGGGTATATCCTTCGCGATAGGTTCACGAATATTAAAGTCCTCGACTTCCTCGAGGATGGAGAAAGGAGAGAGTGGATGCAATTTGGAAAAAGGTTCGTCTTCTTCATCCTCTATTTCTTCGACTCGCGCCTTTCGAGATAGTCTAGACTCAGAATTGGCGCGCTCGTTCGGAAGAGGGGTGCGGCAGATGACGGGTATAATTGGCTTCTGAATTTCTTCGAGAAGCGTGGAGGGTGATATAGGGTGCAGTCCGGAATATGATTCGTCTTCTTCGTCTTCAACTTCCTCAATCCGCGCTCTTTGCGAGTTTTTGCGCTCGCTGGTTCCCTTCAGTGCCGGCATAGTATCCCCCCCACTTTTCGAGTCAGCGCTGACTTGAAAAGCAGAAGGCCCGGTAGACCGAAGGGACTGATCAAAACCCTGCTCGTCTGCGGAGGGCGCGTCGTCTAGTCCATAATAGAACTCGTCGTATTCTTCCTGCGCCCGAGCATCGTCCGACGTTGCGCTTGCCAGGTTGGCCCTCGCGAATTTATTGGCTTTGAAGGAATGCTTGCACTCATTATCCCAGTGGTTCCCGCTTCCACAGTGACGACAAGGCCTGGCGCCCTTCGATTCTGGAGTGGCCTTCCTCGAAACGTTGCGATCGTCCTTTGGGAAAAGGGGTGGGGGCATGTTCGGTGATGCACCAACCAGATTCGTGCGCGCCGTAGTCTCCGTTCTTTCGAACGTCTTTCGTCGCTCGACGTATTCTTGCCGGTGATCATCTGGTTTGTTCAGTGGAAGGTCCATGAGAGTATCCTCGTGGAAGACGATCGCGCTGTGGAAGTCTATCACCGTGCGGAATCTCTGGGTGTCCAGGACGGTATTCCACGAGCGAGGTGCGCCGTTCATGACTTCCGAGATGACTGCTGAATCCTCGAAGGCATAGACGGATGTAAGAAGCTCCCGTTTACGAATGAAATATTCGCTTGGCTTCTCCCTTCCATGACCGTTTTGGCGATAGGATGCGCGCAAGGCCTTCGTTCGCGTTTTATCCAACCATTTACTGGTCAAGAAGAAATCTGCGATGGCTTGTCTCATGGTGTTCCAGTCTTTTCTGATCGCACGCTGGTAGTCCAGCGGCAGGCTGAAGTACCAATCCTGAGCGGTACCGGTAAGAACGCGCGGGACAATTTTTCCGAGCTGCCTCCAAGCTTTGGGCCCATCTTCACCAATAAGGTTGCATCGTTGGACCCATCGCAAGAGGGTATCGGGGTTCCCATCCCACTTTGGAACATCAGAATCCTTGAGACGTAAGTCAAAATAGCGTCCGTCCTTTTTCTCGTCGTCGGTGCTATCATCCGCCAGTTCCTTCTTCTTTTTTGAAGGTCTAGGAGCTCCTCGTCCGCGTGTTCCTTCGTCGTCCGAGCTCGAGGGATCATCATCTGGGTCACCTCCTTCACGACCTGATTTCCTAGGCGGTGGTTTCGCAGGATCGCGTCCATTCTTCTTGCTTCCCTTTCCTTTCTTCCCTCCATCATCAGAGTCACTCGAGTCGTCTCCGGGATCTGGATCGCCCGAGTTCTTCGAATTGGGTCCAGTTGACCGTAGGAAGGTACTTTGGGAAGGCTTTGAAGAATGGTTCGGAATGGCGAAGCCCAGACCTGAGAAGTGAGGCGGCACATCGCGCTTGCTTCCTCCAAAGGTCACGCCGCGTGCAGAAAGGGTACGAGCGGGCTTGGCGCGGCTGCGAGCCCTTCCTTCTTTTCCAAATGTTGTAGGCACGAAAGCCTCGTGAAATCTGGTAGGTGGGGTAGAGGATTTGGCGAACGCGCTTCGTGGAACTGAAGATTGCGGATGGAATCCTTCTTCACCGCTACCTTCGTTGCCCGTTTCATCTCCAGAATTGTCCGAAACCAGGTGAGGCATATCATTTAGCTCCTGGTCTGCTACCTCTTCCTTTTTCACAGGTTCCTCCTTCTGGATCTCGGGCGAGAACGCAGGGTGAAGAGGGAAGGATGGTCCGCCAAGGGGTGAATTCGTGGTATTGCTCGCCGGTGAGCTATAATTCCTGGCGGGAGCCGACAAGCTCCGACGATATTCTTCGTAATGAGATTTTACTTCCTCGTCCGGCGGACGAACCTCATCGGCGGCGAAGTCGTAGCATTCATCCAGGGTTGCAAGGTAGTTCTCAACCTCGGCCCGATAGCAAATGCCGAGGATTTCGAACTCGTTGGCTGCATAGAATGCTCGAGGATCCTCATTCCTTCCCCAGGTAGGCCTTTGGGGCATTTCCATGCCAAAAACCTCGAAGGCATGTTGCACCTTTTTGTGTAAATCTCCGAGTTGGCGAAGGAGAACGTAGTAATCGGCCTTTTGGAGACGATAGGCGGGACCCTCGTTGTTCAATAGCTGGACAATCTCAACCGATGAGATGACCTTCTCCAAGGTCATCAATTCATTCTGGAACGTGCTCGTGAACAATCTTCGTGAAGCTGTCTTCGGTTCGCGCAGGAATGGCTTTGCGAAGGCTGAAGAACCGAGCTCCAGGCCGGCATCGCGACGCGAGAGAATGTGCGGGTCGGCCTTTCGAAGTTGTTTAAATGGTTGGAACGTTGGGAGAGATAGTGATCCCAGTAAAGGCTTTACGGAAGGATCCACCTTTCGGGTCGATTGAGGCCCGGCAAATTCCTCTAATTCATCAAGCCCAGATATATTGCCCGTGCTGGGGGCAGGGGATTCGGGAGTGCGTACGTCCTCGTGCAATGAAGCAGCAGAGTTATCCGACTGATCGGGCTTGGCGCGAAGATCAGAAGCCAGGCGATCGACACTGTCATCGCTAGACTGATCGGCGTTTCTGCCTCTACCGAGGTTCTCCTCCCGCTTCCCCGCTCCTTGGGATGTTGGATCTGAGCCAGAGCTCTTGGTCTTTTTGTCGTCCTGACCACGAGCCATGATAGGAGAGGATTGTCGAGCAAAGGATGGGCAAGATGTGGGTATGAATGATAGATGGCGGAAGGTGTATCAAACAGGTTCCGGATTCGTCCACCAATGTTATGAATAGCGTGAGTTTGTTCACTTGAACCCGTTAACCTTCCAAAGTGCAGCGCGACAGTCTTCGACGTAACGAGGCAGAGCCGTTCGTTACGGAGACTGGGGATCGAGAGGTACGTAGGCAGAGCCGTTACGTAGTCTCGAAGCGAGTGATATTTAGATCACTTAAGGTGCGTTGTGCAAGTGGTTGATTGAGAGGTAAAAAAGTAAAGTATATTATCCAGTACCTGCGGTATATATACTGTACTGTAGCTATAGAAACGTGTAAATGAAATGGGTAGTAATTGTAAGAGCAATTGGAATAAGGATGTGAAATATAATGTTAAAGAGGAACTCAACAATGAGGATGAACGCTTGTTGAGTAGTTCAGGCAATATCAGGCAATACCGATTATCCATGACAGTGCGCCATTGAGCCTCGTCGACTTAAACTCGGCCAATCATTCCGACAAGCTGTGAATAAGCCCTTAGCGATGTCAAGAAGTCGAGAAATCAAGGTAAGAACCCCTACAACGATATCAGGTGCTCGGGCTGAATGATTAGATGCTAAAAGCAGCTGCTAGATATTCGCTTGCTTATTATCAGAGAGAGCACAGGACGAATGAAGGAGCACACACATAAATCCTTATCGTTAGAATCATCTTCGCTCATGCACATCGCTCATATTCCCAGCCGTTCTGTATCACCCGACGTTTCAAGGCCTGAATCATCATGGAACTGGTGTTGAGTAGAGAAACATCGGCCTTGTGAGACAAGGAGTCCTTCGGCGCGTCCGACGGAGTCCCGGAGTTGAGGTGGATGTCAGACCATCTTCGAGTCCGTTATTCGCTTCCAGCGGGTACTGGCATCGAATGAGACCATATTTGCTGAGGATATGAGCAAGTGTCCTAAGATCCTCGTGGTGTACGGGAGCACATGCGGTCATTCTGCTGGTTCCACGTCGTGGGGCGATAAGATTAAGTGACAATAGTCTGCGCAGTTCTCGGTTGCAGGTAAAATCGCCTGCCGACGGGCTATGCGGACACAAGCCAGAGAACGCGATTGAAAGTAGTGGACAACACGTGCCCAGGGTTCATTTCAGCCAGATACAACCGGTTTATATTAACGGCACTGCGCATGAAAGTCGTGTCCGCAGCTCTTCATTAATGAACGGGGAACAAAGAGGGGTATTATTCCAAGTATTAACACTCACTTGGCAAACTTGGTCTCATGGATTCCGTCTGCTGGGCTGCAGTATAATGCGATGCTAGATTGCCCAAAAGTCCGACGATTGAGCACGGGGAAGGCGTGTCGGGCGAGCAGGTCCTGGAGCCTCTCGGTGAGCGTTAAATGCAGCGTGGATCGTGCATGGAGATAGTATAAACGGTTGGAGGATCACGATGCCCATATGATTGGGGTATTATGATGGGTATTCGTTATGCACACGCACATGCGCAGACGCGAAACCGCATGTGCATGTTCTTTGGGACACAGATGCAGAAGAGCGTCGAAGATTCCAAGTGGGAACTCGTTGATCGTCAGTTTTCTGAGGCGCGTTCTTGTGACACAGTCAGCGTTGTGGTGCGGCTAGTTAGTAGACCCTGCGTCGTAGTAGATCACTCATCATTCCACTCTTGTCCGTTTCCGTCATGTCCCTCACAGCGGCTGTCGCCTTTCCCTGTTACAGCGTTGTTCAAAGTTTCTGCTGCGTCAGTGTTAAATTGACTGCGAGAGCACTTACCTTCCAAAACAGACGACAATTCTCGCCCCGTCCTCTTGGAGTCCTTGTGCCGTCGGAAAAGTTCGAATTCATCTATTTCTCGCGGGTGTGAAGTGCAAACAAGGATCGAAAATATCTCGACGGTGGAAACTTCCCACAGCTATGCTGTCTCGCACGCCCTACGATTTCCCGCCGGACGAAAGGCTCTAAATTCTCGTGCGCATTGAGGCTCGTAATGATCATGATCTCCGTACCCAGGTAAACGGAAAGACAAACACATACCTGCTCAGGAATGCTGCGCGGATACACGGGGCACGCGCCGAAAAAGACACCGCGATCCTCAATCGCGCAACTCACGTCCGCTCCGTCTCCCGCAGATCCAATCCAGCCATCTCCAGGCCGGTGTCCGCGGTCTCGGCGACAGTGGAGTGCTCTGTGCTGCGGTGGCGCGCCCCAAGCGCTACGACGAGAACTTCGGGGACGGTAGCCCGTATCGTGAGCATGTGCGCCGCTACGCTTCTAGGTCCGACTGTGAACCACTCCTAGACCTTCAAGGGCAAGGAGCCGAAGCGCAGGCAATTTTGTGACGGACTACATGGAGTTGTCTGAATGCTGAGATGGTGAAGGTGAGATCCACGAGCGAGTCGAGCGCGATGCTATGCAGAAATCGTTCCGCGTGTCCGAGGACGTCTGGGGGAAGCTCGAGCGTGAGACGGATGGAGAAGTGCAACCGTGAGCCAAGGATGAGTAAATTTCATACCCGACCGGAGAAACGAGGGGAACCAGTGTCAGACGGGACGAAAGGTGCATAGTCTCGAGCAACACGACGCTGATGCAGAGGATTCCAGAGGGGGGTCGGGTGGGAGTATCGAGAGCAGTCAAATCAGATTGTAATTTGGGACACAAGTGCGTGGTAGATGTCAGATGGCCAGATGCGTAGCGGCGACCAGGGGACCGTAGCTTGCGCAGTATGTGCAATCTGAACGACTGCGCGCAGGATGAATCGATGCGCAACACGCGCATCTGGCGTGCGTAGAACAGGGTCGTACGTGGGGACAGAAGATTGACTCGCTACAATGGAGACGAAGGCAGCGGCGATGCGAACTCTGCCCCGGTGGTCAACTGGTCGAAAGCGTCGCACATGTGAGGAATGGGGGGAGCGGGATGTCGAGGAAGGAGGAAGATGTTGAGGCGGGCAGCACCGTGCCGCGAAGGCGAAGACACTTTGACGACGGCGCTAAGGTGGAGGTTGGCCAGCGGGATGGGGTGGGGAGTCCGCCGCAGTTCTATGTGTCTCCACTCCATCCCAGCGCAAGGCACGAGAACGGGAAGACGTCATCTACTGGATAGATCCGCTCCCATCCCGTCCGCGAAAGGACAGGCAACTCGCGAGCGCGAGCGCGACGTCGATGCGGTTGGAGATACGACTCTACTGATGCCGCTATCCGAATTAGTTTGCCTTGTATGAGATCTGGGAACGCCGATTGGCGAGACTGGACGAGCGCAAGGTCACTGCGACGAGGCTGAGGACGCGGTGAGATGGGAGGCGGAAGCGCGGTTCGGTGTTGCGGAGTGCGCAGGGGCTGATAAGGTATGACCGGAGATCCCGATGATAGGGGCGCTTCCAACCGAAGAATGCATCGGGCGCTCTCAGGGAGACGTTGGACGCTGAGGGGGGATGAGACGATCTGCGGGAACCTAGTCCGCGGCGCCGAGTTGCGCGGAAGGCACAGGAAGGAACTGTAGCGAGTGGAGGGCGAACCGGTCTTCGTATGGCAGTAACTAATAGCAATCAATGAGACGGAAAGACACACTCACCATGATGCGCACATACGATAGAATTGTCAGCTCGGGCAGAATTGGCAATCGGCCTGTAAGGAGGGCGACACGGATGAACGAGCACCGCGCCCGGGGCACTCGCAAATGGCGGCAGGAAGGCGGGGGATGGGGATGAATTGAAGAGGACGTGTGACCAGGCAGAGCGCGCGACAAGGGAGCCACCATCTAGAGAGCGGGTCGAGCGGTGGGCAGGCGTCGGAAGAAAGACAGACGCGCAGCGCCGGCGGTAGGACTGGAGCCGGTCTGCAGGCATGCGACGGGCATCGCAGCAAGGTCAATCGAGGGCATGAGTGGAGCGGCACAGCTGGAGACGGTCGTACCCCGGCGCAAAGGCAACGGACATTTGGCATGCATGGGGTGGGGGGATGTCGTGGCTTATAACGCCGGCGGCGGTGTCTGAGCGGACAGACGCGAATTTCACCCGCTTTGCGGCCAAGAGCCAAGGCGCAGCGTCGCGATGGTGATCGAAAGCGTCGCTCTCGGGGATGAGCGGAGTAGAGAAAGCCGAGGTGTGCTGTGCAGCGAAGGCGATTACACGGCGTAGTTGAGTAGAGCCGATGGACGGACGCGTAGCTGGACGAGACGGAACGAATCGAAAAGCAATGATGCTAAGGCGAAGGGGACGAGCGGGTCGAGGAGCGCGGTGAGGTACATGTCCACGCCGGTATACGAAGAGGCCAGGGCGACGTCGGAGCCAGCCAGCCCATCGCCGCGGGCATTGAGAGAAGCGATTCAGGAGTGCGGGGTATCCATTGGCATCGTGGTGTGGCTGAGGTCCCTCCCACAGCGCGTACAGCGCCGACTCGGATCCACCACTACCTCCACCCGCGCTACCCGCCTTGCTCCCGCTGCCCCGCCGCGGTACGATGTGCATCCAGCGACCAGGCGCTGAGCGTACGCAGTGCGATGGTCCGTCGTCCTGCACAGCGAGCCGTCGCGATATCACTCCCTCCTCCTTCCACTCCACTTCACTCGGCTCCATCCCTGCGCAAGTCCTGCTCCCCACAACGGCGTGCCCTTCGAGGAATTCCTGTGGCGGTCGAGACGTGGGCAGGGATGGAGTGGGGGTGGTGGTAGTGGCATCTCGCATCGGATTGGTCGGATTCCGGAATCAGAATTTCAGCGGCGCCAGCACCAGCGTCGGCGGGAGCAAGGCAGCGCTACCATCCCGCGCACCTCGCCGCTCGTCAAAGTCCGTGCTGCGCTCATCCAGCGCAGGACTCCATCGCCACGTCATCGCCACAAGTCCACCGAAGGACAGGGACAGGAAAGCGCGGGAGGGGAGAGGCGAAGAGCGAGTCTGTGCCGCACGGGTCTGGCGACAATTGGGCCGGTGAGATCTGAGAAACGTGGATGAATGAGACTTTATCTCAAAGACAAATGAAGCGGCAGTGCATACCGGTCGTAGGCAGAAGCGACGCTCCCTCGCCACATCCCATTCCGACTCAATTTGTGCAAACTCCTCATGACAGGTGCTCTCGCTCTCGACCGTGTCGCTCGCGTCTGCCATCCGTATCTGGGCCGCGGTGTCGCCACCTTGGTGTCCCAATCAAATCGCGGGTCGGTACGAACCAAGTGGCGAACGGATGTCTGAGACGCACGGACGCGCATGCCAACAAACGAAGGGGATCGCGCGAGGTAGGGGCATAGGTATGGGCAAGGAGTTGAGCGGAGCGGGGATCGAGGAGTGCAAGCGTCGACGAACGAATGGCGCACTTCCGCCTCCCGCTCGCCCTCATACTCACACCGCAGTTTCTCCTTCCCTCCGCAAACTTCCCACCTGGCCAGTCGAGTCCCACCCCTCGCGCTCGCTGTCCGCGTTCGCATCCGGTCGCGCGAGCGCAGGAGGTGGGTTCATGGTGTGCGTGCGGAGAGGCAACGAAAACCCCGCGGGCACGGGATCTGCCGCAGGGGGGCGCCGTACGTGCGGAGAGGCAAGTTGATGTGCGCCGCGGCATTGCATGAAACGGAAGTAGGCTGTCGGGGAGTGGAGGCGCACTACCCAAGAATGCACCGGGTGGGCTCAAGGAGCGTGGACGCTGAGAGGGAGGCAGGCAGGACGGCCACAAACGTCATTTTGCTTGAATATGCGTGCCATAGTCTCCGTGCGCCGTGGTCTACATGTTTCGCGCGAGGAAGTGAATAAGCGTTCGTACGGGATGGCCAACGCGTGACGGAGCGGATGGCAATCTCGGTAATCGATCTTCAGATTATTGAGTCGCGGGCAACGGGCACGACTCCACGAGGGACTCAAATCCGAAATTTGATGGCCGGGCAGCTGTGCAATTCAAGGTCAGATATCAACGGTTCATCAACAGGGCGAGGTCCCGTGCTTCGCAATTGAACACATTTTGCCGAGATAAGGGAGCAATTTGGTGTCCCGTGCTTCATAATGCATTTCTGCCGTGGCCGGAGAATATAATTATATTCGTGTGCAGAGGGACAGGGAAACAAAACTGTCTTGAACTATGCAGCCGAAGAGAACGAAGGAAGAATGCCATGACTGGATGAATTACTAGGATGACTGCGATAGGATAATCATGCGACAGCAGACAAGCTACATATGTTCCAGGAAGATTCTATCAAAAAAAGGATTTACCGGTCGGAACCGATCTCAGCTTGTCATCAACAGCTTTACTTACAGCTCTAATACAACTTTATTTACAGCTTTACCTACAGCTCTACAGCTTTCCCTTTCTACTTATACGAACAATCTCCGCCCTGCCTCTTCAGTTTTTTCCCCGACTGCATCGACCCAGATCCCAAGATCTACCAGTGGACCGCGTGCCTTCAGTGAACGGTAAAACCCGGGTTTGCTCAGTACCGCTAGCCACCATTTCAGGTCCGAGATTACTGTTCTTGGTGTGTACAATCGTGCATGATCCCTTTTGAATGACTAAGAAAATGCGGACAGGGCGGGCTTCGAGATATTTTTTGGGCATTGCAGACTACCTACCAGGGACTGCTAATACCCGGTCTCAATTCGCGACGGTGTGCTCTCAAATCTGGTACGGAATCCCTTCATATGATAATAAGCTTCCTGCCGAAGTTTGGGGATATTTTTTGAAGTCTAAGGTAGGGGACATACAAAACCTGTGAACGTTCCAAATATGGACAAATTCCATTAATCAATTAATTGAAGCACAACAAAAGCATTTGAGGCAAATCCCCTCCATGAATCTTTAGAAACACATCTTAGGTATGTCCCAGTCAGATGGATAGGTTCCAAAATCATAATTGAGTGAGGAGATGTCGTCGCAAAGTCGCATCAATTTTGAGGCCATCCAATTGATGGCGACTTAAATCGACAACTACATTCTCCACACTTGTCTGATTACAAATACAAGTAGTCTAGGCTGTAGCTAGCATGTATTTCTAAAGATTCATGGAAGGGATTTAGCTCAGGTGCTTCCGTTGTGCTTCAATTAATTGATTAACGGAATTTGTCCATATTTGGAACGTTCACAGGTTTTGTATGTCCCCTACCTTATCAGCTTTCAATACGCCGGTCATTCGAGATCAACCATTTGAGGTGAAAATTGTGCTCTGGCCGCCTCTGTGACACCCAGAAAATGTTGTAGGGGATAGGATCAAGTTAATATATCCCCTAGTAAATTTCCTAACCACCGAGACACATGTATTGTGAAGATATTCCTCAACCTCTCAACCCGAATATTTCTGCCCGTGTAACCCTATGGCTATGGCCTATCACATTGGAACCACAACTATGAGTCAATCGTTTAGAGCAAACAGAGATTCAGCGGTTTGAAAACGCACTGTCTCTTCAGTTTTGAACGATATGGACTGAATACCACGAAATGTTGAAAAACACATTTCAGTGAAAAGTTTGGTAGTGCAAGGTGGGCAACACGGCGTTGCAGAGCCAAGATGCGGTCTGACGCCAAATCCGTACATGAAAACACAGTACGGAAAATATTGTGCAACTTGCTTCAGCGGGGGTTAATTTGCCTGAAATTTATGTTGGAAACCAACCCGGTATTCACGCCGTTGATTCGGCAAAAAGATCGGTGGGCATTACACTCCTGCGGCCCGGAGATGAAAAATTGTGAGACAGCAGGGCTAAACACGGGAAATATTGTGCAACTTGCTTCGGCAGGGGTTAATTTGCCCGAAATTTATGCTGGCCTCTTGGTTTCCACGCCGTTGATAAAATCGGTGGGAATACCACTCCTGCGGCTCGAAGATGCAAAAGTGCGAGAAAGCAGGGCAAACACGGAAAATATTGTGCAACTTGCTTCGGCGGGGGTTAATTTTCCCGAAATTTATGCTGGAAACCCTCTTGGTGTCCACGCCGTTGATTCGGTCAAAACATCGGTGGGCATTCCACTCCGGCGGCTCGAAGATGCAAAAGTGTAGAGTACGCGATTTTTGCTCAGATTTTGAAACTGACTTTTTGTAGAGGGTGTGTAGGAAAAATATGTTGCCACAGTCGAAAAGTACTCGTCAAGTAGTGCAGATTACCACTTTGGATCATGTCAATACCATATCATTTAAGGTCGCAATTGCTCTCGGAAAGTGGCCATTTTCATCAAAAACAGGCCAAAAACAGTCTGTGTTGTGTGAATTCAGTTTCAAGGATTCTTCATATCGAAATATTGAATGGACTACAGTATAGTAGGGTTCAATGGTTAAGGAGGGTTCAATGGATAATTCTTTTTTTACGCAGCTTGCACCCATTTTCTACCCAATCCTGTTGGTACTTGAATGCATACATGCTATTTACATCTCCTAAAAAAGTTTTAGGCCCATAACCCTACTGGGGGCCAAATGGGATGTGTTTTCAGGTCCATCAGTCTTTGATGACCACTTTGATCAACTTTCCTTTTCATCCATTACGCACCTATTTAGATGGACTTCTGTCCAAATCATAATTCTGCAGCATAGATCACCATTCAAGGTACAATACTGTCCCAAAGAGTGAGACGATTGGACTAAAATGACGGCTACAAAAATCATGTGTGCCTTCATATGCCAAAAGTGTGACATAACGTGTTACTATCTGCACACACTTTTGCTGCTCTTTTGACTTACATTGGGTGCTGGGACAAGGTAAATGACCTCCATGGTACTTTTCAAGCATATTCTGAGCCTTGAAATCCTGAATAGTGGGAGAGGGACCACCGGGGGAGCAAAAATGTGGATTATCCATTGAACCCTCCATGCGACATTTCCCATCAAAAAAACATTCCTTTTTTTCTAGTGTCTCTTTAACATTTAAGCGGTGTTAATCGGTATGAATACAAGAGCTGAACTTATGCGCGCAAAGAACGGGGCAGGCGACTACCTCATCTCGGCGCGCCATACCCAGACGATCTACAAGATCGATGGTAAGAATGGGTCAATCATCTGGCGCCTGGGCGGGAAAACGTCCGACTTCACGCCAGTGGGGAACAACTGATTCTAACCTTACAAACAACTGACCACGCTGTGTTTGTAGACAGCGGCCCTAGTTTGGCGGAGGGCAGCACCGAAAGATACGGCTCCACGGTCGTCACCGGGTACGGCGTCAATCCGTGGGTGGTCGTGCAGGACTACGCAACCGGCGCCGTCCTCCTCTCTGCAACCATCGGGCCCAACGACCCCACCCTCCCGTTCGGCGCCGTCCCCAACTACCGCGCGTATCAGCTGTCCACGCACCAGTTCGTTGGGCGCCCAACGGAGCCGCCTAGTGTGGCGGACGCACGCCTCCCCCCCAATGACATCCCTAAAAAGGAAATCTCGGTCCGATACTCACATCTAGCGGCAGATGTTTCGCCTCCCTTCATCGCTGGTCTGGTGTAGTGGTTACTGTGCCAGGTGATTTATTACTGCACCAGAACATATAATCCATATTGATGTACCTGTCTGCGCGTTAGCCTGGACTTTCCCGTAACATTTGGGAATGTACGTACCGCTCTCCGAGCTGAAGATCTCCTACAGCATTGGGGCGTTTCATGTTATGGCGAGCGCAATCGACGGCGCCGATACCCGACGATGCCGTCCCTCGCGCCTCCCGGTCGGGCTTATCAACTGCGTTGTGGGCGACACAGTGACTCCTCTGTGTGCATAGTGAGGTAAGAATCATTGGATTAGAACGAAAGAGCGAACGTACCTCTTGTTTCAGATTCCAGTGCTTCTTCACATGCACCATGTACGCCACGACCTCACAGAAAAACGCCCGTCCATTCCCAAGGCCCGGGTCCTTCTCCTCTGTCGAGACGTCCTTGCGCTTCAGGCGGAAATTCGCGTCTAATGCCACGAACAAAGCGTATAAGAATCTGGGGCTGTTAGTGAAGCTATGACACGTCTGAGATGATGTACTCACTGCTTTTCTTCTGGCGCATCCTGCCATCCCGGGGGCAGGTTTCTTTCGGGCTGAGGGCACGCCGGGCACAACAGCGCACATTCCCCCGGCTTCGTGTTTGCGATGCCATTCAGCTCATGCCCACGCCCCCCGCGCTTCAACATCCGGACGTCCCGCCACTGTCGGGTCATTCGCACAAACTCGCGATACCGATCCTGCGAGCTAGAGTAATATGCCCGCCGGTGGAAAGTTCGCTGGCGGACACCACTGGCCACCAGTGGATGTTGGTGGGCACTGTCGGACATCAAGAGATGCTGTTGGACGTTGTCTCCCACGGGCCGCCAAGACAAGACATCGGTTCACATCAATCTCCATCGGTAAGCAATGGAGCTTGACTCTCTGGTCAGCCACTGGTCTCCATTGTATTCCACTGGCAATTGCTGGAGTCTGCCGGAGCTCAAAGAATTTTTCTGATATTTGTTTTGGGTACTTCTGCCCACGGTTTCATTCAAGTTGAACAAGGCAACAGCAACGGTGTGCAGCGAAGCAGGACGTAGAGCCTGCACATTGAAGTTGAAATAGTAAGGGAAGGAAGCCTAAGTTAGCTCAAGTTAACTTAAGTTAGCTTGGACTACTTCAGTAAGCTTGTTACTTTGGAGTGTATGAAGAGGACTGGGTTGTTAAACTTGGAGAAACCGGTGAGCTTGGGGGTAACTGATGCCATCTGATGGCATAAGTTAGTTTGCCCGTGTTAGCTTTGTCTAACTTGGCCCGCAAGTTAGCTTAAGTTAGCTCAAGTTAACTTAAGTCAGCTTGGGCTACCTTCAGTTAACTTGTTACCTTGGAGTTAATGAAGAGAACTGGATTGTTTACAGCTTTTTGCGGAACTTAGGGCGGGGACGGTTTTTTCCCATTTTCGACAATTCTCATGAGGAACGCCGCCACAAGCTCAAATTTGATCAGATTGCCTTGAAATCAGGCACGTTAGAATCGTATTCAAAATCCGCAGTCAACGCAATACCGGTATTTTTGATGCCATCAAAAAATGAAATTTCTACCGCAAAATCTCTGTCTTCCGCAAGTCACCTGTAGCATTTGGAGTACTGCTCAGATTAACCTAGTTTTTGGAAATGTTATACCTATACATGTACCCTAGTCAACCATGATGATTCTACATGTGGTCATACCCAAATCTGCTTTGAGTGCTCTATTTTCTAAAGGAGGGGGATGACCGTTTCAACAAGGTGCCCAATGAATTACAGTTACTTCAAATATTATCAATCCAAAGGTCACGTTGACTAGAGTACATCTATCTGTATAAGATATCTAAAATCTAGGTCAATCCGAGCAGTACTCCAAGTGCTACAGGTGACTTGCGGAAGACAGAGATTTTGCGGTAGAAATTTCATTTTTTGATGGCATCAAAAATACCGGTATTGCGTTGACTGCGGATTTTGAATACGATTCTAACGTGCCTAATTTCAAGGCAATCTGATCAAATTTGAGCTTGTGACGACGTTCCTCATGAAAATTGTCGAAAATGGAAAAAACCGTCCCCGCCCTAAGTTCCGCAAAAAGCTGTAACTTGGAGAAACAGGTGAGCTTGGGGGTAACTGATGCCATCTGATGGCATAAGTTAGTTTGCTCGTGTTAGCTTCGTCTAACTTGGCCCGCAAGTTAGCTTAAGTTAGCTCAAGTTAACTTACAGCTTTTTGCGCAACTTAGGGCGGGGACGGTTTTTTTCCATTTTCGACAATTTTCATGAGGAACGCCGCCACAAGCTCAAATTTGATCAGATTGCCTTGAAATTCGGCACGTTAGAATCGTATTCATAATCCGCAGTCAACGCAATACCGGTATTTTTGATGCCATCAAAAAATGAAATTTCTACCGCAAAATCTCTGTCTTCTGCAAGTCACCTGTAGCATTCGGAGTACTGCTCAGATTAACCTAGTTTTTGGAAATGTTATACCTATACATGTACCGTAGTCAACCATGATGATTCTACATGTGGTCATACCCAAATCTGCTTCGAGTGCTCTATTTTCTAAAGGAGGGGGATGACCGTTTCAACAAGGTGCACAATGAATTACAGTTACTTCAAATATTATCAATCCAAAGTTCACGTTGACTAGAGTACATCTATGGGTATAACATATCTAAAATCTAGGTCAATCTGAGCAGTACTCCAAGTGCTACAGGTGACTTGCGGAAGACAGAGATTTTGCGGTAGAAATTTCATTTCTTGATGGCATCAAAAATACCGGTATTGCGTTGACTGTGGATTTTGAATACGATTCTAACGTGCCTGATTTCAAGGCAATCCGATCAAATTTGAGCTTGTGGCAGCGTTCCTCATGAAAATTGTCGAAAATGGAAAAAAACCGTCCCCGCCCTAAGTTCCGCAAAAAGCTGTAAGTCAGCTCGGGCTACCTTCAGTTAACTTGTTACCTTGGAGTTAATGAAGAGAACTGTATTGTTTAACTTGGAGAAACAGGTGAATGGGCAGTAGCTGATCATCTGATGGCATAAGTTAATTTGTTCGTGTTACTTGTTACTTTGATCTAACTTGGCGGGCAAGTTAGTGTCAAGTTGCTTGCAGTTAATTCACTTGGGGGGAGGCCGGTGCTTCGCACGGCTTAACTTGTACTTTAAGCTTTTTTCTTCTTATGAGACGCCCGAATTTCTTATAATTGTCGTCAACGGCAGCGTCCGAGTACCTGCCTCCTTCTGGATTTCGCCCAAGTCGCCTAAATAAATTGTACCAAGGATTGGGCGGCTACTTTACTTCCACAACCCGAACCAGTAGCATGAAATGGCCATATCGAGGATGGAATCTCGGAATTCTATCACATTCAAATCAATAGCGGTCACATTTAACATCCGTATCCTGTTTTGCCTATGCCGCGCCTAAAATAAAATCGTACCAAGGATTGGACAGCTACTTTACTTTCTGCTGATGACAGCCCGAACCAGTAGCATGAAGTAGCCCTAGTGCGCATCGAATCTCGGGATTCCATCACATCCGAATCAATAGCGCTCACATTCAACATCCATATCCTGTTTTTCTTGTGCCCCGCCTAAAATAAAGTCGTTAGTGTCAAGTTGCTTGCAGTTAATTCACTCACAGATTCGTGCAGCATTCTGAATTTTTGTTGGCTTTCATAGTATGTATGTAGTGGATGTAAGGCTAGTGGGCCAGGTATATCTGAGTAACCAAGATTATGTTAGATGTGCGACAAAAAGCCCAAGATGGAGAGGAAAGTCATTGTGCACGGAAACAAGACAAGCTAGATTAATACAGCAGGGATGGAAGCGATAATGAGTAACAAGACATGCCTTCGCCACACTCCAGCAAAAGAGTTTGGATACACAGCTAAGATTTCAGTATATGTAACATTCATTGTCGTTGATTCACCGGGCCACAATCGAACTTGGGCACGGTCTCGGTGTCAACTTCTGGAGAGTGCAGTGTTGGTGCAGCGTAAAGTTGACCATGTGAGAATACTGGCCGAGTGAGATCCATGCCGAGCATGTCCAATGTCAATCCTTGGCAGCTGTTGAAAGTGGTAGCATACGCAGGTGCAAGAGGAAATTGGCGTCGAAGCAATGTGTGGCCCGAGGAATGACTTCTAGTGAAAGCGATCCTGATTGCGAAACACAATCTGTCCATTTAGAATTTTTCTTGATTGGCGTGGTCATCTTTGAGGATACCACTTTTGACTAACGATGCTTGAGACAGGTGCTGATGTCAACACACAGCGTGGATACTTTGGCCAGGAATGGGGTTCGTGTGCTCAAAAGGTGTCCTCTGTGTGCTTAACACACAAATCAACCATGGGCGAACTGAGTTGTGCCATATCTCCATATTTGGGAGTATTCTGCTTCCTGTTCATTCAGAAGTGGAATGAGTGTGGATTCTTTTGAGTAATTGGGTTTGTGTGCTCGAAAGGTGTTCTCTGTGTGCTTAACACCAAAATTAACCACGGGCGAACTGAGTTGTGCAATATTTCTATATTTGGGAGTATTCTGCTTCCTGTTCATTCAGAAGTGGA
Organism: Mycena olivaceomarginata; assembly: GCA_029378375.1. Lineage (NCBI taxonomy): Eukaryota > Fungi > Basidiomycota > Agaricomycetes > Agaricales > Mycenaceae > Mycena > Mycena olivaceomarginata. The sequence continues at coordinate 145,628 of JARKIC010000917.1, read as the reverse complement.
ATGAGTGCGGATTTTCTTCGGGAAGAGACGAAAGATGGACTCAGCTGACAAGTAGACATGCTTCCAATCCTTCGAGAAATCAAATCCAGAAATGATTTCGCCCACTCTTTTCGCACCCGCAAATTTCGTTTGGGGATGAACGGTACGTTTCGGCGGATATGAGCCTCGAGACCCGATGCCCGGAGCTCCCGTTTGAGCGTCTTCACACTGGTATCGGGGAAAAACTCCTGCTGCAGCTCCGTCGCGTTGTTAACGGTCCGATTGCCAAGGGCAAGGACTGCAATTCGCACATCTCTGGGCTGCAGCTTATGGGGTCGCCCTGAGGAGTGTACTACGTCGTAGTAGTGGCCGAGCCAGAGGTGCTGCCTCTTCACTCGAAACATCCACGCACGCACATCATATGGCAAGCGTGTTCATCCTGCAACATGGCAAAAAGCAAAAACCGCAAGTCTTGCAGAACCGGGCTGCATGCGATGAGCTTACTTTGCTTCAATTGTCGGTATGCGGGAGTATAAACACATTGAAGATGTTCCTTTAATGGAAGAAGTCAGCTGGATTGATGGGAGAATGGAAGGTGTACAGACAAAAGTGTGACGCCATCGTGCGCCGTCATTGATTGAATTGATGTGCCCAACGACGAGACGACATAACTCAGCACGCCAATGCGCCAAATGAGAAAGGTATTGACAGTTCAGGCCCGAAATTTGAGGCTGAATAACACCATGAGCGTGAAAAGTGGCGAATTGCAGAGGTGGGTCGCTTATGTAGAGCTGCTAGCACGTCGAGCCGGTCTTGTTGCACCTCGACTATTACAGCCATGCTAGATACTGGGTCCTCTGTCTGTTGGCCTCCTACTTGAGCCGATCTCCATATGGCTACTTGAAGATCTTCATCCCTATACAATGGCTCGTCCAACTCCTCTTTCTCGATCTTGACCCCCCACTCCTCCGGAATGGGTCCCAATTGATCCTCATCTTCGCTCAAGTCGAACCAAGTCGGGAAAAAAATTGAGTTCAATTTTGAAAGGGAGTTTCGGCATACTCCATGGCTTAGCCGCAATTCGGGGAACCGTAAATCCCTGGTCCTCGAGTGCGCTGTCCATTTCCTGAGACGAGCTATCGCTTCCAATCTCCGGCGAGCCTTTGCTCAAGCCCGCGATCACCCATGCCAATCCAAACAAATGCAGGCCATCACCAAACAATGTGCCGAGATTTTGGACCAAAACAGTATTTTGGCCACTGTGCAATCATTTCAAGCCGGATTTCGACGGCGTCATGCTGGGAGGATAGCCAGCGAAATTCCGGTTCAGACTGTCTCTTCAGATTTATTTTGACGGCCCTGGTGCTTTTGAAACAGAGCTCAGGGCTCTCCATGCCAATCCAAACAAATGGGGTGGTCACGTCGATTTCATTGGCGTTCATTGGTTACTTACTCCCTGTGTGCTCCTTCCCATTGACTGATTATTGTCAGGTACGCCTCTCCGGGTTCAAGAACTTCGTCGAAAGCGCGCATTCGCGTTTTGGGTACGATACATGGGTTACTGAGATCGGCATTACCACAGCGTCCAGGCCTCCGAATCCCAAGCTAGTGAATGTGTTCAACTGGATGGACTCTACTAGTTATGTCTGCCGAGCCGCATGGTTTGGTGAATATTTTGGTCATCTTTTTGGGGCGTTTATTTAATAGGGAGCCCCAGGTTGCTTCGAGACGAGCTCTCCCACAATTTTTGAAAGAAAGGCAGGACTCATAATATCGCTCGAAGCTACATATCCAGAGCGAAATTGGGGGCGCTCGACTTTGTGTCGGCTTGGCCTGACTTTGTGTCAGGCCTACCTACCATCGACCGCGTTACTCTGTCACTAGACAGAGCCCATCGCTTCCATTCCAGCAAAGACAGGCATGCTAATTGAATTTATTTCCAGGTCGTCATTGCTAATAATGTCATGGTAGGTGTATTCGGATCGTGCACGAACCGTACCGGGTGCATCGTTGGAGTAGATGCGAGACAACGCATCCGCGAGGACGTTCTCGGTACCAGGTACGTACTGAATTGTATAGTCGAAGCTCGATGTTTTCTCACGCCAACGCGCCTGCCTTCCAGACAGGTTCTTCTGATTCACAAGGTGAATGAGACCCTTGTGGTCGGTTACCCATGTAAACTTACAGCCTTGCAGAATGTCTCGATGCCTTAGCATCGATTCGACGCCCGCAAGCATCTCTATCTCATGGACGGCATAATTCTGCTGGGCAGAATTCAGCTTCGCTGAGAAGAAGGCGGCGATCTTCGCCGTCTTCCAGTCGTCTCCCTGGCATACGACGCCAGCCACAGCGGAGCTGCAACCGTCTGTCACTAACCAGATCTTGGGAGCTTCGGGTGAGTAGTCCAAAGGGACGCGTTGGTGGTCTCGGCTATCGCTGACCAGCTGTTTAGTATCTTCGAAAGCGCGCTGGTGGACATAGCTCCACCGGAACGGCACGGAATCGCTCGTTAGCTCGTGCAGGATCCCCATCGGGCCGCCGACCCTAGGAACGTCTCCACCGAGGTAAGTGACCGATCCAATAAAACCTCGCAGTAACCCACGGTTCGTAGGCACCTTCCAGTTCAACACGATGTCCACCTTGTTGGGGTCCATCCGGATCCCTTTATCGCCCACGACCCGTCCCAGGACGTTCAGCTCGTCCTTGAGAAGCTGCATCTTGCCGGCGCTCAAATAGAGCTTTTCCCGTTTCAGTATGTCAATTATAATTTTAATATGCTTGACATGATCCCCAAGTGTACTTGAATAGACAATGATATCGTCCAGATAAACATCCATGAAGACGCCGATGTGCTGGCCGAACAGGTGATTCATCAAGGACTGGTACGTTGCCGGTGCGTTGCAATCACCTTGCTGAAGTACTAGACTAATCATATTTCCGTCTGGTGTACTTACAGCCATTCGGTCGACGTGCTCAGGGACGACACGAATCTGCTCATAGGCGTCTTGCCCGTCGATGAGGGACCGGAATTTGCAGCGCGCAACACGCCTCAATATTCCGTCCATATCCGGGAGCGGTGAACTCATCTTCACCGTATTCGCGTTGCGTGCTCGTAAGTCTACGACCACACGCAGTCCGGGAGGGTTTGTCTTAACCTTCGGAATTAGGAGCATAGGTGCCGTGTTGCCCGCGTTGGTTACTTGCCAACGTCCAGCTTTAAGGTACGTACTACTCCGTTTCTTATCCCAAAGCGGCCTAAGAGCTTCCGGACACCGCGACGCCCGCCAGGGCAGAACCTTATTCACGTCAATAAGAGGAATAGTGTGATTAATATCCCTCAGTGGAGGTAAGCCCGTCTCGTCTGCGGTTTTACATATTGGCTCAGCATATTCTAGAAGCTCGTTTCGCGCCGCCTGCACGGCATCCTCGCCTAGTCCAACTCCAAGGGATTCAGCGCTCCCAACACAAACACGAGCGGATTCAAGCCGATGCTCACCTTGTGCTGGAAGATCCACGCTGGGCCCAAAATCATTTCGTACCCACTCAGGTTAGCCACCAGGAAGCTTCGTTCTTCCTTTATATCTTGATAGCTAAAATTGATGTTTACAGAGTGGTTAATTTTGGATCGCGATCCTTGTACTGCAAGCTGCAAGGTAACGGGGTCTTGAAGCTCTTTCTTGAGCTTGAGCTGATCCGCGAGCGAAGTAGATACCAAGTCTCCAAGAGACCCGGAATCCACCAGCGCCCGAACGGGCTCGCCGATAACGCGGACGACAATTACGAGAGGCCGTGCCACGATCCGGTTCATCAACCGAGTCATCGACGCCGTGCGTGAAATTCCCTTCACGCTATCAGCAGGGATCTGAACTCCTCCTCAGTGTAGGAGATACTCGCCCTCCACTCGAGGCTCTGCTCGGGGTTCGTCGAATAAATTCCCGAGATACCCCCAGAGGTAAGTATTCGCCCATCCATTTCGCGCGGTGTTCTCACGCAAAATGCACTTCAGCTGACGCTTGAGGACCCATCCCGCCAAGTCCAGCTTCGGGTTCAACAAGCTTCCTTCCGAAATGTGTTCGTGAAGGTCGTCGTCCCCGATCGGAATACTCACCATAAAATCATCCGGCCCTTCAAGGTTGTCGGGCTCGCGGAGGACTCGCTCAATGCGAACTTCATGGAATATAGGTAAAGTGTATCTGATATCACGAAAGTATTGCTGAATACCATCTGCGAGTACGCCCACGAACATGATTCCCCAGAAAAATTGGTAGGAAGCACAATATTTCCGCAACGCCCTTGCCTCCGGACCACTGGCTGTATCCAAGCGAAGCACCATGTGGCTCCTTTAGCGTGCCCCTGGCATAGGCGCCAAATTCATCGTCTGTCTGGACCATGCAAAAGTGAGCATCCCGTAGTCGTGCTGCGTAACATACTGTAGACTGCGATGTCAACAACGATTTCAGGATATGTAAGTTGTACTTGCGGTCATTGCGTTTTTCGATGGCCGGATCGAAAAGTAATACGAAGAACGGGACCCAGACCGACTGGGAGTGCAACCGTTGGAACCTAGAATTGGGATGAAGTGGATATAACAAACATAAGTACTCGTTTTCTGCCACGCGCAGCGACGGCCCACACCCACCAAGTATTAGCTATAAAACATGCCTTCGCTGCGCTCCAACGTCACAGTTGGGATGCCCTTAGATGAACTGTAAAGTAATGTCGTGTGTCCGGATTTCAGCTCTTTGCGGAACTTATAAACATCGAAAAACCACCGCGTCTTTATGATGAAGATCTTAAAACGTAAGCTGTGTCAAGTGAGGCATAGTGTCTCTGTATTTCGGCGTCGGGACCTCGGGAACCCGATATTCATTGGGAGTCCCGAGAATGTATATAAAGGCTCCCAGTCTGAACTCCATTTCCCCCCCCCCCCCCTAATCTGAGCCCGCCGATTTTGGCCTCTTGTACTCCCTTCCCTCCCATTGTGTGTGCGCCCATTTGGCCTCTGTATTCCCCCATTCAACGCAAGCCCATTTGGCTTCTGCACCCTAACAGAAGTTAGGGATTGACCTCTCCACAGCGGCTAGACGATAGTATATACAAACAACATAGGATTCTAGCATGCACGTGCGGGATGCGGTGGGCGCGGCGGTTTCGGTGGGAGCGCCGACTGGAAGAAGAATGCTACCTGTCACAGATGGAGATTGGGGCAAAGGACCAGGCCAAAGAGAAACTTCGTCTCGCCCAGCTGGCATACCATGCTGTTGACGACGACGATCATCCCAAAGTTCTTCTGACGAAGAAAGACCACGAATTCCCTTCGCTCCGACGCGCTCTTCGTCGATTCGGGCGCGTCTCGTCACCTTTCCTCTGATCGGTCGTCATTCGCCTGGGGGATAGCCAGCGAAATTCCAACCAAAAACCGTTGCCTCAGCTTTCCAATCCGTACCTTTCTCAATTAGGCCAAGAGCTCCGCCGTTCATTTAACAGACACAATAAACTGGCACTGCCAAACACCCCCACCGATTTATTTTTGCCGCCCAACCCATCGATCAGGCATGTAACCGCGAGTGCGCGGGAGATAACCTTTATTAGGGCCTGATCGGGTGCACTAGAATCTCGTTAGAATTGCCTTAGATTCTAAGAATAGAATGAACCAGGTAAGATCCGGGCTGGAGGCCCCCGAACACCCGTGCTGAAATACGCTATTATGGAATAATACTTCCTCACCGACACAGCATTTCGTGCGGGATCGCGGTGCGGATGTACCATTGCAGCATTGATCGATGATGGGGATTACGATTCGCCTTGCGGCATCGGCACCCTCCGGCAATTATCCCCCTGCCGGGGCTGATTCTGTAGAATATGTAGCCCATTGTATAATTGGATTCTAATGCAATTCTAGCGGGCCTCATCTCGTTAGAATTCTTCGTAACTAGCAGAATGACTGAATGAATGATCAAGATACTTGTAGCTAATTCTGGTGCCCGTGGCGGGACGGGCCACACATATTCCACTGGGATGATGATCCCGCGGCGGAAAACTCACTGAAGGCGCTGCAACGGCACGGTGTGGACCGGGTTCCACTCCATCTCATCATCATCCGAGTACTCGAGTGGGATATGTGTGGCCCGTCCCGCTGCGGCCACCGAAATTTGTGTATCTTGATCATTCATTCACTCTGAGGTATTCTAGCGCCGCTGTCCAAACAATGTCCAAACAATTCGGTCCAGAGAGTCCATTTGTACGCCCCGGCCCATAAAAAATTGGAGGGCCTTTTCGGAAACAATTCCCCATTCCAACCTGGATTTCCTAAGGCTCTTGCTGGGGGGATGGGCCTGGGTTTGCCTCGGCCCTCATCCCATTAGAATCGCATTAGAATCACATTAGAATCCAATTATAGAGTGGACTACATTCTATCGGATCAGGCCCGGTAGCCGGATGATTGCCAGAGGATGCCGATGCCGCAAGTCGAATCGCAATCCCCCCCATTGTGTTCTGCGGCATCAACGATATGTATCATTGATCGGTGCTGCGATGGTACTCGGGCGACATTCGCGCCGCGATCCCGCATGAAATGCCGCACCGGTGATGCAGTGCCACTCTATCTTATATAGCCCAGCATGGGTGTTCGGGGGCCTCCAACCCGGATCTTACCCAGCCGATTCTATTCTTAGAATCTAAGGGAATTCTAACGCGATTCTGGTGCACACGATCAGGCCCTAAGGGTATGATGAGATTAAAGACCTTCGTTCTTGGGACTGAGTTGCAATATAAACGCCCCGGGCTTGTGATTCGCCGCCGCCCCATATTTCATGTATATGAATCGCCCCCAGGGTTTGATCCCATGTTGGCTGGCCCAACGATTTGCTCTTGTTGTGCGCAATAATGGTCAGCATTCCCAACTTTACACTTACTTATGTAATGGATTACTTATCGATCGTTTGACAACATCAAACATACAGAAAAGGAAAGAAACCCAGGATTTAGATTGGCAGTCAGGACTAAGCCATGGAGACTGAAAGACGGCAAGTTGGGATTGGACCTTCGCACTTTCGAAGCTAAACTGTTGCATCTAGCTGCCACACATAATGAACAGATTTGTGATAACAGCCCTAAGAATCGAGCACCCATGCGATGACACATTTAAAATCAGCAAGAGAGGGCAAAGTATTTTTGGTAGACGCACATATTGTATATCGGAATTTGCAGAAGAAAAACGACATGGATTGAAGAGGTCTTCTACTCCCGCTGTCGGCCACAGTTGGAAAAGTGGACGTCGTGAGCAAAGAAAGCGATATAACAAGTGTACACAAAAATATGACCTTGATTTAATGCCGAACATATGCCGAGACTTCTGTGATCCAGATAATTTGACACGCTGAAGAGATAGAGATGTGGATCAACTGCACCTAGAAACACCAGAAAGTTTCCCCAACACATGTACACACTGTCAAGAGCAATCTGTACACAATATAGCTCGTAAAGTGTGTGCACTTGCCGTACTGCTTTTCGAGTCTGCCCTGCGATCCAAATTCCACATAGGTCAGATCATCAAGTCGGGGATGGCGTGGGCGCGATAGGTATCGGACCAACAGAGTTGCATCAGACTCTGAACCATTTTTACGGGCCATTTGGCCGTATTGCCGTCCTGGTAAATGAATTGGTAGACATTTTACAGCTGGCTGCTTCTCAGAAATGTGGAACGAAGCCAGGCGTGTTGCCGCTGAGATGGAAGACAGGTACCGCCCTCTTTCGTAGTCGTGTATTTCATCCACTGGTTTGCGGCCAAGAGTCCTTGGCTCAATGTTGCTCGTCGGTGATGGCTGTTTCTGGACCTTCCAATTTGCCTGGTCCGGCGGCTTGCCAAAAAAATACTTGAACAGATATTGGAATAGTGCGACCGATGTAGAGAATTCCACGTTGATATGGCAGTCATATTTCAGAATGAGCCACGGAATATGAGATACAATGAAGGCATCTTCTGCGTTCCGACGACGATGTTCAAAATATCCTGGAAATGGTCAAACCAGAAAATGCAAAGTGAATTGTGCCATACCACGTTCATTGAACGAAGAATCAGGAATGATGGGGTCTGTTCCTTGGACCCGTACCGGTGTTCCTCATCACTTTGGTATTTTTGTAAGGCTAGCCTCGCTTAAGGACCGTCTACGGATCAAATAACACAGTCCTATCTTATTTTCAACCATGTCCTTTTTCACCTTGCTTCGTATTGTACAATCCACACGATGGATAGTATAATTGCAGACGGAACTTCGTGACAAACTTTTGTCCCGATTTGGGAATTGCTACTCTTCCTCTAGTTTTAACTCAGGCATCAAGTTATGGTGTAAATAGCACTATAACCCTCTACAGATCCCCCAGAGCAAAAGTTCAAAAAGTGAAAATATATATTTTCCCACCGAGATTTTGCGTTTTCGGTTCGGGCCGATCATAACCGGTGGCTGTGCTCTGCCATCAATCGCGCCCAGCACTTGACTGGATTAAGCTTTTCTGTACTGCCGCAAATCAGCATAGCTTTACTTGAAAATTACCCAAAGACTTGTTGCCGGTGTAGTACACTTCATCGACGGCATTTTCCACATTATGCAATGCCAGGCAACTATTTTCTAGTTTCTGAGGGTAGGCCCTTTCAGATCAAGTCCATTGAAGTGTTGGAACGAAGTGCTCTTTCAATTCTGAGGTAGGAGCTTTTGGACCCAGACATGAATGTAGGACATTCATATAAAGCAACGATACAGTGCGGGAACCACATACTACTGCTTCGAGCGATAATTGCCAAGTGGCATGGCCGCATGCAAACACCACGGATTTGTTTGCAGATAGGGGCTATTTTCGATGAGCTCATGCACACGGGAAGATGAAGGGAACGAGCACCAGAGAGGCTGGGCATCTCCAATAGTGCCATTACTATCAGAAAACTCAAGTTTCTCAGCGATGAAGTGTGGGGAAGAAAGGGACATAGAGCAGATGCTCGTTGAAGTGACAGTTCTAATGAAACCGTGTCTGGCTTTTGCGTCAAATTTTGCACACTCAAAATGCAAATTGTAGAGGCCCTGTAAAAATCCAGAAGAAATTCAGAGGGCACCCGGCAACATTAGTGACCAAATTGCACGTTTTATTACAGAGTTTAGTTGAGGTTTTGAGTGGGATACAAAAAAAACAAATTGGACCCATCTTTATTCGTCTTCCCATTGGTCGATGGATGTTATGTAAATGTGTCGTAAAGGGAGGGAGAGGCAGCCGTTAGGGAGGGCGGTGGCGGCAGAGGAGGCCACCGACCTACCATCAGATGTGACAAACCAAGTCGCCAAAGAAGGCACAGCACTATTCCAGTTTCTGAAAAGTTCAGAATCGTTAATCAGTGTTCAGGCCCCAGAATTAATTGATCACATGGTGGTCCCTTCTGAACATAGTACGAATGTGGAATGCATCAATGTGTTTAGTCCGAGCAACATTTCTTTGGATGCTATAAACTTGAATATCATGACTTGTGTATGCACTTCTTCAATGTTACACACCTTGATTTCTTCCTTTTGGTTCTAGGCAGTAAGTACGCTGACTGGCCTAGTCACAAGCGCATCTGCGGCAAACAGGACTTTGATCCCACACGCTTGGCACCCAGCGCCAACTAGTCTTGCCCCATTTACGAAATGCGGTAATATGTCTACCCATCTTTTCATACTGTGCTGTCGGGTTTGGTTGGGATCACTTCCAGAGGGTAGACACCTGCTGACCGGGAATTGTAATAGTCTATAGTTTGTTCTCTTGTTTTTGCTGTTAGACTGGGAAATGGATTGCTAATTTGTTTTTAATTTAGCAAATGTCTCCATCAGATTGGGAGAGTCATTTAGGCCATCGTGCACATCTTCAGACGCCCTCACGGCATGCAGAGCCCGGTTGGAAGAGAAAATCAGGCAAGTAGCCCGTATGCACTGGAAGGGTCTGGCTAAAAGATATCGTGAGCGATTGCGTAGACACATCACAAGAGTATAACCACTGCGCGTGGGACGGGCTGAAGTATATTGCAATTTCACAGAGGAAACTCCATTCTTATCTATAGTCCTACTCCAAACTGCAGCGAGGCTTTAGGTGCATCTGACAAATGGTTCTGCCATTGGATGAAATCCATTGTGGAAGAAATCAGGCAGGTAGTCCATATGCACTCGACGGAATCGACTAGAACCTATCCCAACGATATCCCAGACACAGCGCAAGGGTACTACCACCTCAGCTGGTCTGCACATGCGGCGGGTGGGAGCGTATATGGCGTTTCGAACACGCCCGAGTCGGTCGGTGAATTTTCATTGGATGAAATCCATGCTGAACGAAATCAGGCGGGTAGTCCATATGCACTCGACAGAATCAGCCAGAACCTATCCCCAATGATGTCCCCGACACAGCGCAAGAATACTACTACCTTAGCGGGTCTGCACACGCGGCGGGTGGGAGCATATATGGCGTTTCGAACACGCCGGATGCGGTCAGTGAATTTATTCTCTCCCACTCTCATACCTTTGTTCTCTTTGCTGATTCCTTGCTCCCCATCGTTCTGAATCCGATTATCCCCATTTCCATGACATCCAGAGCGCTGCCTGTGCCGGCGTTCCACTCCCTCCTCGAAGTCAGTATGTAAGCGATTCTGAAAGCCTCGCAGCCCACGCGTGGCGGTTTTTTGTACTCGATGGGATGTTTTGCATGTGACAAGGGGGTGTACCCTCATTTGGCTGATGATGTGCCCCAGTTTTTAAACCCGCTAGAGTTTTGATCGGAAGCTCTAAATTCGGCCACTACCGCTCGCATTTTGAAACGCGTGACCCGGTATCATGGTCAATTGCAATGGCTTGCATTTTGAAACGCATGACCTGAGATCAGAGAGGTCTGCAAGACCATTTCAATTCCAGCGCAGTCTCGGAGCCCTTTTCTGAAGGCAGGAATCGATAGCCCTGGCCTCTGCGAACATTCCCCCCTACTCAGATTCCCCCCGGAGGCATTATTGCCTTTTACACAGCCCAGACAATGGAATACATTTTGAAACGTGTGACTCGGGTACACTAGCAACAAAATTGGTGACGTACGTAGCTATGCGAGACGGTGCGAGGTGAGTTGAGGGCCTGGAGATTAAGTGACGACATGGACCGATGTCAGAGTTGGAGCTCGGGTAGGCGAGCTTGCCCGCCCCGAGTGTATGGCAGAGTAGATAGAGGCGAACGGCCGAGATCCCGTCTATGCCGCAATCGAACTCCGCTCGCTAGTAGATATGATTAGATTGAGATTGCACTGCCACCTGCCTATCGGTCTTCGCTTCGTGAAAACTTACAAAAAAAAAGAAAAAAACGAGCGGTGCCCTAAGTTCTGCAAAGAGCTGTAAATTCTGTCGTCGTCGTACCCCAGGCTCGATCACCTCTTTCATCCCGTCCCTCATTGATCATGTGATCAAGATTTGTGTCCCATTTCACCCTCGCTCGGTATTCATTTACACTGTGTGAATAGTACTGTTTAAAGTAAATTTATACCATCTCACCAGATTGGCACAGCCACCACAGGGCCCAGGGGAAAGCGTACCCGAAAGTCTATATAAGCCGATGATCTGCCATGAAGGGCTAGATTTACGAGCATTGGCCGGTCCAATAAATCACCGACTACATTAAACAACATTATGCCTTCTGCTGCATCTAAAACCAAAAGGCCCTCCAAAATCACAAAACCCCCCAAAACCGTGAAAACACCTTCTCCCACGTGGAAGGAAATGGTTGCGGTTCGTCGGCGATAAGTCATGATTTCTTCCTACCCCCCATACTTTCACCAGGAGTGTATCGTAGCTAGCGACAGGCGCAAGGGTGTATCACGTCCGGATATCAAAAAAGTGCGCGTTCTCGTCTATGCCTCTTCAATTGTAGTACAAATCGTGCACGTCTAGTTTGTTTGGGAGAAGTACAGTCGTGCGACTCCTACCGGATCCTCCAGCTGTGACCACCTCAACAACGCCATTCGCGCCCTCGTAAAAAGCGGCAAGTTTGTGCAGCCAAAGGTCGATGATCATGGCAATAGCTGTCTAAGAATGGCTAACGCTCACCTCTTCACCAGGGCCCCTCTGGGCGCATTAAGTGTGCCCCCAAAGCGCGTACAGAATGATTGGAGGAGATTTCGTTACTCTGTGGTGAGCCGCTTATTGAATGCATGCATCCGCCCTTTATCTTTCTTCATCAGAGGCAGCAGCAGGGATTTCCGGGTCGTTGAAGGGCCGAACTGTAAAGGAATGGAAGGATAACCTCTCATCGTGCAAAATTTGGCCACGGAAGTAGACATGGGATGGAGCCATTTGTACTGGTCTAGAATACATACCAAGAGTGGCGCCACATTGTTTTACGTCAAATTCTAAGTGGTCAAATTCTGTATACAAAAACGAATGACTTGGACCAAAACTGCTCAGCGGATTCGAAAATCGGATATCGGGTCGGAAAGTCTCGACCTTGGTCGTCCCGGGACGCCCCCCGCTGCGCTTGTCGCGGAAAACGAAGATACACGAAGACCAGATATGTCGGAAAAAAAGAATTTGCCTTATTTGAGAATAGGCTCATTCGATTCGCGTTGCAATTCCGCAGGGCCTGGCATATTAGGATTTCTTCTGAGCACCTCAAAATGATTCACTGGTTCAATTTTCGGTGTTTTCCACTGTCTGACAGAATATAACTTGTACTTCAAATATACAGCTCATAGGGAAATTTACATGACATTCTTCTTGCCACAGTGCGATAGATTCGAAGGAGAGATCAAATTCACTATTCCGGTATCTCAGGCCCTCCAGAATACCTCCAAGTACATTGGATTAAAAAACTAGGCCAATCGGAGCACTATACCTACTATGGGACATGTTCTGCTATCAGACAGTGGAAAACACCCAAAATTGATAATAAAGTGGTGGTGACTAAGTGAACCACACCATAAGAGCTACTTTTGGACACTTTGACCTTGCGAGCTTGCCGACAAGGTCACAAGCCCGAAAGATTTTTGTCAAATTGCTGATGTCGTCGAAACGGCATTCCATGTCGGTCTGTATTTCGATGTTTTGCGGCTTCACGATAGTTTTCCGGGCCCATGGCTGCCGATGATGGGTCGGCATCGGCATTCACAAGGTATAAAACTGGTAGCTTCCTCTGGAGGATTTTCGTCTGCGACCTGTAAGAGCTATTTGGTTGGGACCACATAAATCGCTGGTGGCGGATATTTTATCCCTATTGGCTTCCACTGTGCTTTGATGCACTTCAAAAAGCGCTTGCATATGTACGCTTCCTGGGAGTTGATAATTTATTAAGTATGTTGCAGTTCAGAAAATACCAAGGGTATACTCCCACAGGGGGAGGGTGGGTCGTGGGACTTATTGGCTGATCCAGAGATCAAGGACCTCTTGCGCCACGTCGACTTCTTCCTCTCTGCCCCCATCTCGCGCGCCCTGCCTTAGGCGTTCAAAGGTTGTCTCAAGCCAAGGCCTCGCCATCAGGAAAACCATCCATTGGTAATACCCCGGTATTAGCCCTAAGTTCAGGCTAATCCAGTCGAATATCTTCGTTTAGTTTGATTTCCTTGCTAGCAACCTGCCAAATAATTTACCACTAATTTCACCCTAAATTACCGTGAGTTTACCAGGCTTTCGTGAGGTTTCCCCTTCATATCCATCACATTTGGGTGCTCAGAATGATAGTACAATATCGGGAAAAACATATATTCATCGAAGTAAAATGCAGATACATTCTATGTATACCCGAGCTGCGGCCCGAGAAACCGGCTGCAGTTCGGCTCTGGCACGCGCCAACCTGCCAAGCATTCCCGATTGCAACGTATGGAGCGGGAGGCCAGCACGGATACAGAACACAGCAGTCTTACCGCCACGTTTACCTTTCCGATTGGCAGGCAGGCACCCTGCCTGCGGGCAGCCGACGCACTGTAAAAATGAATCAATAGGGAATCATTTAAGCACAGGTAAACACGAACAACTTGCCGGTACCCGCCGGCGTTTTTGTTTGTGTTCAGAATTGGACCGGTAAGATCATGCCCACGGTGATTGGAAGACAGGCGCGCAGAGAAATGAGGGTAAGGACTGTGAATTTCGAGGTTTTCCCTCCACATCTGATTTATCTGACGTCGTTTGTCTTTCTTGGTGCCCCGGACTCCGAGTGTATGGGTAACGGGGTAAAGAATAGCATGGGATGCAGAGAGGGAGGATCGAGGACGTCGCGGGGACGAAGCAGTTGCAGAGCGAGTTGAGACCATTGGGAGAATACGATGTTTTTGGGGGCTGAAGCAACAGCACATTCCTCTTATTATTTTATACCAGCCTTGCTTGTGAATTCAAGGGACATGGATCGACCGGCACAGGCAAGATCTCAGGGTCAGGATGGAATGGGAAAGATTCCAAAGCAACCAAAAAAAAAACAATGTGCACTTTTCTTGCCGCTTACTTTGTTTAGATGCGGTCGATCGGTGTGAGAACCTGCTTGACTTGCGAGTGCGAAGGACCTGGATCGACAGGCACAGGCAAAAATTCCAGGGTCAGGATGGAATGGGAAGGATTCCAAAGCAACGAAATAAAACCATGTGCACTTTTCCTGCCGCTTATTTTGTTAAGATGCGGTCCATCAGCGTGAACATCACAATTTGATGCGGCTGTGTTTGTGCCTGCTTCCCATTGGTCCAAAAAACTTCGCTTCGCCGCTTAGATTTAAGGTTTATGGGTCCATGCGATAGGTGGAAAGGCAACCAAATCAAATTGTGATCATCAAGCTTGTGACGGTCCAGTGCCGCTTACTTTGTTTAGATGCGGTCGATCGGTATGAGCACCTGCTTGCGAGTGCGAAAAACCTGGATCGACAGGCACAGGCAAAAATTCCAGGGTCAGGATAGAATGGGAAGGATTCCAAAGCAACGAAAAAAAAACCATGTGCACTTTTCCTGCCGCTTACTTTGTTAAGATGCGGTCCATCAGCGTGAGCATCGCAATTTGATGCGGCTGTGCTTGTGCCTGCTTCCCATTGGTCCAAAAAACTTTGCTTCGCCACTTAAATTGGTTTTACGGGTCCACAAGCTTGATGCCTGTCCACCTATCGCATGGTGGTCCAGAAACCTATTCCAACCCTGACTGAGTTTCCCGGCGTGTTTAGACGTCCCAAGCAAAACACGCCTTCTTTCCATATACGGAAATCAATCAAGTGGTCAGGAACAAACAGTTGTTGCAGTTGAATTTTGGCATCGAACCATTGTGAATTATTGGCGAAAATAAGAGCTAAACCCCCATATGGCAGCTGTTCTTAACCGTGATTAGCAGTTAAGATTTCAAATAGGACCCTGTATGCATACACGAATCGAGATCCAGCACAGCTGTATAATCAGCAGTCAACACCGGGTCAGATATATCCTTTTTTTTCTTGAGCTCCCACATCCCTCATCCCTCATCCGCCCATCATGCGCAAGGGAAAGTTCAACACTGCTCAGGAAGCCCAGCTCAACACCTACCTCCCAGAATTTGTCCAGAAACTGGATGCAGGTGTCCGGGGATTAGAACTCACACAGTGGAAACAGTCAACGGCCACAAAGGCTCTAGCTTCCCCACCGTTTGCGGATCTCGATATTTCTATTATGCCACGCATCAATTGGTTCAAGGTTTTTTTTTTCCATCTGAGTACTTGATATTCATCCCGATAATTACCTCCCCTTAGACCATTGTGCGCAAGTTCACAAACTACTTCAACAATGTCTACAAGAGATCACACGAGGAGGAGCCCTCAGCCTGGGCCGGGAAGGTCGGCCAAGTGAGATATCCTCTGCACTTGGCCGCTGCTGTACGCGAGGCGTCGGAGGCGTTGGAGTATGACTTGATGGACAAAGGCCACGATAGGAACATGTTTAAAGTCCTCTGAACGTCCCACTGTTCATTAAAATATTCCTCTACATGAAGTTGCAGGTAGATTGGTTGTGGAATGGATGTGCCAGGTGGGATGCGAATGTCGCTTATCTTACGCGCCGGTGGCCATCTCGTTTCTGCCCCACGTGGCGCGGTACTCAGTGGTAACATGGTAACAACTATGGAAAAGCTGGGGGGGTCAAGCGTCGACGCGCATGACCACTTTTTTCGACAAAAATAATAAGTTAGGTAAATATTTTTTCTTCATTTTTTTTTTCTGGATATGGCCAGAGACATGGGACAATTCTTGGGCCCCCGCTGCGTCGGATCGCGAACGGGACTTTATTAACAGTCAGCGCGATGTCGAGATCGAGAAGGGTAGATTCTCGCGTACCTTTGGTCCAGACCTCCTCCCGAAGGGACATCGGTGTCTTTTGAGCGCACGTTATCCCGTCATGCTTACGTGTTGTCCTCCGCCTATATCTTTTTATTTATTTGTCTAGAACCTCAGTTGTTTCACTCTCATTGCAGTGCGGCTGAGGTATGTCTTTATTCTACTTACATTTGCCCTGTACTTATGTTATTTAGATGCGTATCTGTGTTCTTCCTAGATCGATACCTCTGATAACGAGTTCAGCATGGCGGCGGAGGAAGGAACGCCAAACTCGATTGAGCAGACTTTAAAGAGTCCGAAAGCAGCTGCTTGGTATATACAGGTCCTTACTTGTTCATCACCTGTATATCGGTTCTGTTACAGAGACTAGCTGCTTGGTCAGCATCAGTCGAGGCCGAACTGGGCGGTATCGAGAAAGACGAAACTTGGGAGATCGTCGAAGCCCCGCCAGGCGCGATCAAGTGCCTCTATGTTTTCAAGGTCAAACGGGACGCCGTCGGTGCCATTGCAAATTACAAGGCCCTACCTGTAGCCAAAAGCTTCACCCAGATCTACGACATCGACTATGACGCGACTTATGCTCCTGTCGTGAAACTCGAGACTCTCCGCACCCTCCTCTCTGTTGCCGCCACCCGAGGCTCCGTCATCCATCAGGCTGACGTCAAAAACGCGTACTTGAACGCGAAGCTGAAGGAAGAGCTCTATGTATATGGAGCTTCCACCTCTCTACCACAAATTTCGGACCTCACCTCCGCAAATGCAGGCGCTACGCGATGCTGGGCGCCGAATCGTCGTGAAGCTCAAGAAGGGTCTCTACGGCACCAAACAGGGCGCGCGCGAATGGTATCAAAAGCTGTCATCGGTCTTTGTATCACTCGGCTACAAGATCTGTTCTGCGGACGAAGCGGTCGTCTACGGATACACTGGGGACCACTACACCATCGTCGCTTCGACCGTGGATGACTTCACCATCATCGCCGACACCCTGGACGCCGTCGAGCTCATCAAGAAGCAGCTCAATGAGCGCTTCGAGCTTGTTGATTTCGATGAGATCAATTGGCTACTCGGCTTCAATATCACCCTAGATCTCGAAGCGAAGACGCTTTCGATGGGATCGCAGTCCTATATCGACGAGATTCTCGTGGAGATGGGGCTCGAGAATGCCGCTCCGGTCATGACTCCGATGGAGCCGGGCGTTGACCTCAATTACGACGCGTCCGGGGTTTCTGACCAGCTGCTCTCGCGCGCGCAGAACGAGCACTACCGCAAAGCGATAGGAATGCTCCTTTACGTTGCCCGCGGGACCCGCCCCGATATAGCTTTTGCTGTGTCGCACACCGCCCAGGTTGTCGAGTCGCCGCGCACCACCCATCTGAAGAGTCCGCAAAAAGGAACTTATTTCCTAACTTGGTAAGTTCACTTACTGCCCATATTTAAGCGGCCGCACTTTACTGATCTTTTCCCACACTTGGCTCACTTCACTTGCGCGAACTTGGCTGTGCCCGACTCAAAGTGGTATTCGGAATAAAGGTGTGGTATTCAAAATAAAGGTTCTAAGCTCTGTAAGTTGCTTGAGGCTTGTATACTGATGTGTGGTATGTATTATGTCTCAAACATTGTTGTTAATTCATGAATGAGGCTGTTTTGAAGTCTTTGATAAGGAATGACTTTCAGTGAAGGAAGTGAGCTATGAAAACATTCAATTTTAATAGCTACACTTGTTTTATCTGCAGATTGTAACGGCCACAAGCGGTTTTCAGGCCCAGAATTTGGCATGTATCTGTTTATGATGTGATTACATCTCTGAACAATGTTTTCGAAGCAGTGGGTTTGTTCAGTGGCTAAGCTGGTGCGTAAAAATAGCCATTTACGGTCCAACATGTCCAATCCCCGGATCTTTTGGTTATGAACCATAGGACACCTCTCAAAGAGTGCCCCAAAACAAAGACCTGCGAAAACGGTGCAGAACTGCCTGAGGAATCCTTGTTTGTCTGAGTCGTAGGTTTGTCCGGAACGATGGTAAACTATAGTGCAACACATAAACAGTCTTGGTATTTGTATTCTTCATAATTCAATATGGTTGTGAACTATACAACAGAGCAAGACTCTGTACTGATATTCACTTTTCGATGTAGCTTCGAAAGGCAGTCCATAAGCGGCCACCAAATGCCCTTTAGGTCCGGAAATTACAAGTTTGTACATGGGCTTGACTTTGGATGAAATCTGCTGAGTGGAACTTAAAGCAACTTGAAGGAACTTGAAGGAACTTAAAGAAACTTAATGGAACTTAAGTTCACTTGGTGCACCAAGTGCCATCACGAAAAGTCACTTGTGCTATCAGATGGAACTGATGCCATCAAATTCCATCACACTCATCTCAGCCGCCATTGCATACTCCTATGCCCAGTCCGCAGCCATCATCCAATCAGCCTCACCCCCCCCCCCCTCAAACTCGATATGCTCGAAGCCGTGCCAATAGAAATGGATTGAGAAGACTTGAGGCTTCCATATTTGACAGAGAGATGCTATGCTATGTTGGTAACATTTTTGCCTCCCAAAGTTGCCCAGAAGAGTAGCACAATCGATGCGGCAAACGAAAAGATCAAAAAACCATCACATTCTGAATTTAATCGACAAACACGGATAAAGTGCAGAAATTTTGATCGGGCCGTGCCCAACCCCATTTAAAATTATACCGGCGCGGTCCTGTTGAGAAACAGCCGGACCCGTACTACGTACACGCGTCAACCGTACGCTACGGATACCTTCTCTCTTTACCACTTGATGACCTGAGTATCCCGTTCGCACCCCCACAACATCAAGTACAAAAATAAGAAAAAATACCGGTTGTATAGACGGGATGAAATAGGACCTCAGAGTCGCCTGGTCTCCAAGATCAGGTATGAGGCAACCAATTTATTCCAATGTGCTATATAGATACTCTGCCGGCCTAAAAACCGGGCAGGTAGCGAATATGGCAAACACCGTTGAAATACGTCGTATGTATACTTCGCCAGACGCTGCGTGAGATCAAAGTTCTGATCCAGAAACAGCTCCCGCAGGAATACAAGACTGTAGACGTCTTTCAATAACTCGTATCGTAGCACCATGGCGCAGAGCATCCAATCATTGCGTGAGCCTCGCAGGTTGCTAAAGTGCCATGTCCTGCTCCGAAGAAAATACTTGGTGCTGAGGGTTAGGCTCTGCAGAAAATACTTGGTGCTGAACTTGGTGCTGAAGTGTTGTGTCCCCCTCTGTGGAAAATACTTGATGCTGGAGTGCCATGTCCCGCTCCGCAGAAACTAACCCATGGAAAATACTTGGTGCTGGAGTGCCGTGTCCCGCTCTGTGGAAAATACTTGGTGCTGGAGTGCCGTGTCCCGCTCCGCGGAAAATACTTGGTGCTGGAGTGCCATGTCCCGCTCCGCGGAAAATACTTGGTGCTGGAGTGCCGTGTCCCGCTCTGCGGAAAATACTTGGTGCTGGAGTGCCGTCCCGCTCCGCGGAAAATACTTGGTGCTGGAGTGCCGTGTCCTGCTCTATAGAAAATACTTGGTGCTGGAGTGCTGTGTCCTGCTCTATAGAAATACTTGGTGCTGGAGTGCCGTGTCCGGCTCCATAGAAAATACTTGGTGCTGGAGTGCCATGTCCTGCTCTGAAGAAAATACTTGGTGCTGAAGTGCTGTGTCCGCTCCGCAGATAATAATTGGTGAAGTCCTGCTTGGTAGGAAAGACTTGGTGGGTCCCCAAAGCGGGACATGGCACATCAGCACCAAGTTTTTTTCTGCAAAGCAGGACACAGCACTTCAGCATAGAGAGTTTGCGCAGAGCCACCAGATCAACTGGTGGCTATTTTTTCTCTGCAGCCAGCATGTAATTGACCGCCAACAGTCTCTCAAGAAGCATTCCAAGCCATTTCCAGATTTTCTAAGTTGAATACAGCGAAATGGCCCATCAATGTGGTTGATTTGGCGAATGCAATGTTTCCCAAAATGGACAGATATTGATATTTTGAAAATTTTCCCTGGTGAAGCAACGGTGACTGCCACCAACATGCTTCAACAATGGAATATGGTTTTCTAAGCTATCTGCACCTGTGTGTCTATTTTTGATTTTGATTTTTTTTTTTTGGTGTGGGGCGGGGCTGGCTTATTGTGGCCCTGGTTGCGATCAAAAGGTCTCTAGCAAATCAACCATTGGGAGGAAACCCCAAGTTTTTAGATGGAATATGGTTTTCTCATCAAGATCTATACGTGCTCCAATTTCGATTTTTTTTTCCGGGGGGGGCCCCCCCCACCCCGGGGGGAAAATAGTTATTGTTTCCGCCCCACAGATCGGCGGTTTGATGCCTTCCACGCTAAATGGATCAAAGATAATCACACAATTAACTTGCGGGGAAATCGGTGATTCCCGCCCCAAATAGACACAAGTACCGCCCCACATAGACATGGCACCCGCCCTACTTTTGGTGCCCACCCAACTTTTGTCGTCTGCCCTACTTTTCAACTTTTGTGCAACTTTGGATGACAAATTCAAACTTCTGCAATACAGCCAGTATTTTCAATTTACTTTGAGTCCGAGGACTTCAAGCCGGCCTGCCGGCATCAATTTGGCTTTACACAACCAAACAACACAGTCGCGTCATAATTTCCATGCATTTCACAGGAACCACAAGGCTCAAGGCCTACATAATTTGAGGTTACACTTGTAAAAATGTTGCAATGACTAGATTGAAGCCCTTGACCTGCAAAACTACATAATAATCGATTTAGCTAAATATTCTGCAGCAGCTGCTTTGCTCAGTTTTTCTCAACTTGGTATTTTCCACTGAGTTATCAGGCTCTACAGCGCGTTGTCCAAATCATGAGTAGACTGAGTGCCTGAATTCAGATTGGCTTAGTCATTGAATTCAGGAAGTGTCCACCTTAATGACCTTCTTAAAGTGCACAGACATGCTATTACACCCCTCATGGAAGTTAAAATGTAGTATATGGTGTCACATGTCGTTGGTAATTTTTTCTGACAAGCCATGCCTCAAAGCGAGGCCGTGAATTAGATTGTGGTTGCAAAACACAGAATTTGATCTATCTCTCGATTTGTAGCTATACAAATCAGTCAGAGTGCTGAAATGACACACGAAGCATCTTTTATGAATTATCAGAGTCCTTAGAGGTGTTCTCAGTCACAGGGAATCACAGAAAACACAGGGTTTATGACATGACCGTGTTTTTCAGTTGTGTGAAGCCAAATTGATGCCGGCAGGCCGGCTTGAAGTCCTCGGACTCAAAGTAAATTGAAAATAATGGCTGTATTGCAGAAGTTTGAATTGTCAACCAAAGTTGCACAAAAGTTGAAAAGTAGGGCAGACGACAAAAGTTGGGCGGGCACCAAAAGTAGGGCAGGTGCCATGTCTATGTGGGGCGGAATTTCTGCCTATTTGGGACGGGAATCACCGATTTCCCCGCAAGTTAATTGTGTGATTATCTTTGATCCATTTAGCGTGGAAGGTGTCAAACCGCCGATCTGTGGGGCGGGAACTCCAAAATCATCAATAAAAATGGGGCGGGAATAAAAGTGCACTTTGAGCGCCATAGTACATTATAGGCCAGTTCGTGTACATTTCCATATAAGCCAAAAGTCACCATAACTTCAAGATTTGCTGGACACATTTGTCGTCCGAGACCTTTGCCGGCAATCTGGACAGCAATGATGAATTGAACAGCACATGAAGTACACTAAATAGACTCTTTGGTTCCAAACAGCCAAGGGGAAAAGGTTTCAACAAAAAAAGGGATGAAGTTTGTTCAGGTCTAGTCACTTTCAAGAACATTGATGGGCTGATGGGGTTGCCTAGAGACATCCTCACTGTCCGATGCCAGACTAACACCCCTTTCATGGATGGCCACTGCCTTGGCTATTCCCCAACTCTATCCCTCTGTACATATCCACGGAGGGTAGCCTGTTTCTAAAGTGGTAGAATTAACCTAAGTCCCTATATGCAGCAAAAGGACTTACTTGCTGATGAAGGGATGAGGTTGGGGGGGATTTCTTCAGCATTCAGCGTGCTGGAGCGACGTGGCGGCACTTACTCTCTGATCATCAGGACGGAGGGAGCGATCGGTCAGCGTTCAGCGTGCTGGAGCGATGCGGCGGCACTTACTCTCTGATCGTCGAGGACAGAGGGAGCGATCAGTCAGCGTTCAGCGTGCTGGAGCGACGCGGTGGCACTTACTTCCTGATCGTCGAGGACAGAGGGAGCGATTGGTCAGCGTTCAGCGTGCTGGAGCGACGCGGCAGCACTTACTCTCTGATCGTCGAGGACAGAAGATACATAGTGCGAGGAGATATAAAGCCATCCCTTTCATCCTTCCTCAAAAACCCCGCCTGTCTCTCCAAACACCTTAAGGTTAAGCAAAAAACCTGGGCGCGTCTACGAATAGGTCGAAGACAAGAGATTCATATGATTGGGATGGAGGGAGAAGTTGTCATGCGACTCTAACAATCCCTACTTATATACAGAAGCCCGGCCCGGTTACGGAACTACTTGCCATATATTCGGTGTGGGTAATGACCTCATCATTCCCATTTCTATCAAAAAAGCCATCTTCTATAATATGGAAGCCTTCCTTCACCTCAACAAAGGTCGCAGAACAAAATGTGGCCAGTCATGGCACACCACCTCAGTGCAGAACAACCCAATGTCAATTCACTGTTCACTGCTGCTGCATCCACACCGTCGCATTCCTGCGCGCCTGCTTGGCTCGCTCTCCACGCAGTCAGCCTTAGCTGTGCGCTCGGGTTTACCCCCACCCGCTTCACATGGTGACGCAATACCTCCCAAGCTTCCCTCGAACATGTCGCATATGAAGAACCGATGCACCCCTCATCTCCCGCCGATCGTGCGAAGTTCCTTCGTCATCGCCGTGCGCACTCGCCCGGGACCCAGGCCATCCGAGTTTCGTCGGCATCGCGGTTGGGAATACGCGCACATCGACGGAGTACATCCCACCTACGCGCACGGTATCATGGAAAGGACCCTCCACTACATTCTTGCCCATGTGGTCCATTCTCCTTTGTCGCTGTCGCCCTGTCGGTCTTGCTCGCCGCCGCCGCCTCTGCCGCCGCCGCATCTATTCTGCGCGCCGCTGCCGCGTCCTTCTTGCATGGCGGCGTCTGTCTCCCCCCTGCTCGGACCCGATGCATCACGCTAGCCTGACGCCGCTGCATGTACTTGCGCTTCGTGCGTTTCCTTCCCATACGATGCGCGGCCCCATCTTCACCCTCTTGAACTACATATTTCTTGCAATGCTTTGGCTCAAACACTATTGCCCCCATCATCTTCACATCTTGATAAGAACCAGTCCATACGTCTATGTTACTTCCAATCTTCCACGGCTACGATTCCTTTTTCGGCATTTCCTATTTTGGACTTCTACGTATCTGCTTGCAGTACCTTTCGCTATTCCTCGGTAGATTGCACCCGAGGGTTCAATCTAGCGGGGAGAGTGTTAGGGTTGCAACCCACCCCCTGAAGAGTGTTTACATATATTTGCCTACAACAGCACCGAAGCCTTCAAATACCATTATTTACCTTAGTTAGTCACTTTTACTCTTACTTTCATACCACCACTATGGACTTAACAATTCTACAAATTGTTCGACGTCTTCGTGGTATTGTAAGGGTCAGACTCGGAGGCTTTACACCTAATCAAATATCTTGAGTACATCACAGGCCAATTTTGCGAGGAGTGGTTTACATTAATTTTTCTCTTGGGAGCAGTTCGCGGAACAGTTGAAGTTGATGGGGGTATTACCAAGCAACCCCAGAAGGTCGGCATCCAATGTTTCCAGAAAGAGTTGACGAATTAATTGAGTTCCGCTTACCCAAATTGCGTGATTTGTCTTTCCACACTACTACTCATATTCAGCTTCAAAAACCATGTCTTCCACAACCCGGTAAGTGAGGCTGAGTAGGGGACTGAGCATATGCAATTCAGTCTGCGATTACAAAGCGTGTGTATTAATTTCAATTGTAGGTGGAGAAGAATTTTTTTCTCTCTCTTTGACCGGCCCATTCTATTATTGGACAAGCGGTCGCCGGCGCTTCGCGCCGGCTCCCACTTGCTCACCTTGTTTGTGACTTTTTGTATTTAAAAGGTTTCGCAATCTGCAGATATGGTAAAGCTAGAGTAAACGTCCACTCTCACTGCAACTCCAGTGAATGAATACATGCGAAAGCGAGGAGAGCAAACGATCTATAAATAAATAAGTTCCAAAAGAATTAATACCAAAAAGCGGCATTTCAACTATTGAGCCGGCCATCATGGCCCATCAAACAGTTCTGCAGGTCGGCATGCAAGTGCAGCTAAATATAATGATTGATTTCTGCATGCCGTTGGCTGTGCCTTGGTCATGCTGCTTAATTTAACCATACGGAGATACCGCTTCGGAGACAGAGAGGAGCCATCACTTCTGGCAGCTCGGCATGTAAGCGGTGATTGATTTCCCCTTGCCGTTGGTTGGCGCTAATCTGCCGTGGTTTGGTCATGCTGCGTAATTTAACCATACGGAGATACGGCTTCGGACAGACAGAGGAGCCATCACTTCTGGCAGCTCGGCATGTAAGCGGTGATTGATTTCCGCTTGCCGTTGGTTGGCGCTTATCTGTCGTGTTTTGGTCATGCTGCGTAATTTAACCATATGGAGATATGGCTTCGGACAGACAGAGAGGCTCAATTTTATAAAGAGAGTGAAGTGAATCTAAGCTGAATCTAAGACGATTCTAGTGCACACGATCAGGCCCTTATACAAAATATATTTTCTTTCAATCTTCGAATGTGCGAGTGAATCCGTGACAGGTCCGAAATTTTTCTGAAACTTCGGGCCCTGTGACCCGTGACATCCGAATTGAATGAAACTCTACAGTATCCTCTCTCTCATGCCCTCATCCGATCCGGAGTCGCGCATAAAATATAATTATGATGCCCGGTGGTCCACGTGCACTGTAGACAGCTTCATATGGGTTTTCACTGGGTTTGACGTCTTTGGTGTCTTTGCAAAGACGTCAAAGACGCGAAAGACACATTTTTTTCCCAAGACGCGCGTCTTTCGCTAGGCAGGGTCAAAAGTCTCCATGGAGACATTTCGTTTTTGGGAAGGCCGCAAAGACGTGCACGTCTTTGTAGACGATGTTCCCGGAGACTCTTGAAGACAGCTTAAAAGACACTGAAATAAATCAGAAATAAATATATTGAGCAGTAAGATTATTACATGTCATCCATTATAAAGTGGGCGTATTCAAGCCTCAAATTAATGTTCTGGGCGCCCCGTGAGCAAGGGTGACTGTAAACGGCGGTCAAGATTTAAGTTGATGCTGGGAACTCCCTGCGAGCAATGGTTCGACTGTGAATGACGGGCCCAACTCAAATTGATGCTGCGAGCTCCCCAATTCAACATCTGGCCGCATTTTCTAAATAGGTCAGCAGACCATCAGATCGAACCCAGGACACACAAAAATGGCCATTTATAGGTAACTTGTCCCCGATGACATCCGCTGACCCATATTTATCTTCGGATTCCCCTGCTAGTTTCTGCTCCCCGCGCCGAGCTTAAGGTTGCCCTTACAGCAGAAGAAAGGATCTAAGGGATCAACCAGTCAAGATTGGGAAGTTTGGTGCAGGTACGGATTCGGACCACTACTCCAGTGCTCCATGCTCCCCCACTTCAAATCTTGACCCCTCCTCCGTTCCGATGGACCAGCCACCAGCCCCTGTTGCCACGCAACCCGAGATCCCGAGTGTACACGCTCCGGATGGCCTATCATTCTGGATCACTAGCGAGGTGGAGGTGACTATGGGGATGGAAGATGGAGAAGTTGCAACCGAGATGAAGAACAAAGGTCAACTGCTGCGTATTCTCGCTAGGAGATCTAGGGGGAAAGTCGCCACAATGGTGAAGCGTTGGCAGGGAATTTGGGGGAGTAAGTTGACAAAAAGGCGAGGCCAAAACTGCGGAGGGCCATAATTATTCAACTTCCATACTGAACTGTATTCTTCGCAATCAACCTGGCAGGAAGATTCAGATGGGAAAAGAGCGTTGTCGGAAGCACGCTACGATGTCGAGGGCGAAACCTTACGGACGTCTTCCTGGACACATTCAACGAAAGGTTATCACACCAAAGAGTCTATATATGAGTTTAAAATCGAGAACAACAATATCTCGGTCCTTCGCTATGAAACTCGCCCGAGAATAATGGCGCAGATGGCAGGTGACTACCACAATTCCATCCCCGCCCAGACGAGTACGGAAGGATCATGGCTACTGAAATTGTGCTCGAAAAATGTGAAATGCGGCTGACAAAGAATCAATTTTGCGACATGGACAATAATCTGGCATTGAAAGGAATTTCTGAAGCATTGAAGTTGTCCAGTAATGGTAAAGCCCCGGGGGTAGATGGTATCCCACATGAGCTCTACCAGATCCTAGATATGTCATTTGAACAAAGTAAAGGGTACGTCTTCCTGTTGATCTCGACCTGTTCCTTTTGAAGCGCGCGATAATGGGTACCGTCAAAATCATCGGTGGAGATACACTGAGCTGTGGTTTTCTTGGCAGCATCTGGAAAAAGAATAGTTTGCATTCAATTTTTTTTTGGTATCTTGGCTGGGGTAAATGCTGCCCGCGACGCACGGACACGCATCAGGGACCGGCTCCCCGGCGCAGCTGCATCAAAGGAGGAGTCTGCTGGGAGCACGCGGACGGCGCAGCAGCAGCAGAGGAACCACAATCACGGGGGCGAGGGCGGAGGTGTGAATGGAGGTGGGGTGCGCGAGGGGGCGCATTTGAATGGGATTGGGAATGCGCGGAATGGGCACTGTGCAGGCCCGTCGACGATCCCGCAGAAGCGCAAGCTGGGGATGGGCGCGGGCGGAGGTGGTAGCAAGGCGAGACGGGAGGACGATGGGGGTCGGGAGGATGGAGGGAAGGGGATGGATATGGGCGGCGGGAGAGAAGGGCGACGAGATTCGGTGTCGGTGCGGGTCGAGCGTGGACGATGGCTTTTCCATTGCGTGCGATGTGTGCGGGTGGTGGTGTCATGCCGCGTGCTTTGCAATTTCGAAGGAGAGCGTGCCCGAGGAGTGGAAGTGCTGGACGTGTGCGCCCAGAATCATTTGGGTGATTATGCTTTTCTTTCTTACTACCTGCTTCATTTCCTTAATTTCATTATCTGACTTGCTTCAATCCGTCGGCGTACCTCCTTCCTTTATGCTCCGTTTTTCCTGTCCATACCCTTACTAACTTCCAGGGCTTCTGATGCCAAGAATGACGAACATAGGAAGCAGACCATGCATTACAATCACGAACCCAATCATCTCCTTGACGATCTGAATGAAAGACCAACGTCCCTTTGGTCCCCTTGAAATGAAGATTGAAGTGTGTTAGGTCGCATGAGGGAAAGACCAGTACGTCCCCCAGCTTCAGGTCGAAGCAAACCCTGTTTCGTAGAGGCAGAGCTCCCCCCCGGTGAAGCTCCCGAAGGGTACAACCAAGCACAGCTTCTTGTCCCCTGTATCGCGGTGGGCCCAGGTGCAGGCGCGGAGATTTATGACGAACCCGCCAAAGGGGTAGCAAGGAGACGATGCACCAAGGGGCAGATTTTCCACAAAAATGCTGAGCTCGTCGTAATCCTCTCTGAAGTTCTGGTATTTTGTGTTGAATCTGAGTTTGACCACCGGATTTTTGCACTATTTGTTTTACACTCCCCCCGCCTTCAAATAAAGTCGCAAAAATATTGTTTGTAAAATACAATCTTTTTGCAACTTTATTTGAAGGCGGGGGAGTTTAAAACAAATAGTGCAAAAATCCGGTGGTCAAACTTAGATTCAACACAAAATACCAGAACTTCAGAATAACAGGCACAATACCATATCCGGGAATTAGGTCAGTCGGGGCCAATACTCACAGTGCTACAGTGTTTCTGCTGAAAGCATGTTTTTTCGGCAGAAATTCAATTATGTAATAAGATCAAAAAAGCCGATATTTAGTCCCCTGCAGATTTACAGCGCGATTCTAATGCGCCAATTTCCAAAGGATTCCGACCAAACTGACCCCACAGCGACTGTTCTACTCCTCATCATCAAAAGTAAATACTAATGGCCCTTATTCTTCATGAGATGTGGTTGCCACCCCAACCACTGACCAAAACCAGAGACCCCAGCATATTGAGAGTTGCCAATTGGACTCTCCCAAGAATATTTGTGGTATTTGGACAGAACAGAGCCATGCAATCAGTCACCTAGATGTGACTGCATTGATGCCATGAAAAAAACCCTTTGAAAAACAAACCCAGGACACTACCAGACCTGACAATTCAGCTTGTAGTGGATGCTCATTCATCATCCAGAGCCTTCCATGTGCCTTGATGGCATTGTATCATTGTGGACAACACCACTAGCGGCTGTTCCATGACATCGGCAGAAATCACACTTCACGTGAGTATCAACACAATATGGCAGGTTCTGCTTACCAAGCGGGTACCACAAATGCTTTTCAAGAATTTCCTCCACTCCCCAGAGGTAAAGAGCTGAAACTGACTTAGGCCTGGAAACATGGGCAATTGATTTTTTTCAGGATCCCCTCCTCTTGGCCTGCTAAACATTAGATCCCTTTTCCCACATCTGAGGCCCAGTCATTAAGGTTTTTCATTGAGAATGCCTGGAATATCTTCAAGGCCCACTTCTCTGATCACTTGCCTCCTCTGCATCCCCGTTTGATGGTGTGGGCGGTGGTTTTTTCATTGTCTGGCCAAAATCAGGTTTCAAGAAGTGGATCCATTTATTGCTGACATACCAGGAGATCATTGCAGCTTTCATTGATGCAAAGAGTGCTCATATTCCCTGATCAACATGCTCATCTACTTTTTGTTGAAAAATACAACAAATTTCTGTCTATCTCAGGCAATTAGTATTTACTTTTGATGATGATGAGTAGTGGAAAGTTCAAAAAAAAAAAAAGAAAAAAGCAGCCGCACCTGTTGTACCGCAAAGAGCTGTAAGCACATACTCTGGTGTTTTGGGGCACGTGAAAGGCCTGCATTTTGAGCTGCAGGTTAAGTTTGGGAGCTGATCAACACAATTTCAGCCAGCATTAGGGACGCGCCCACCGGAATCGAGTGGCCCCGGCCGTTGCGGTCATTTCCATCCACTCAGCTTGTGCTCCGGGCCATTATTGGGCGAGTTAGGGGGCAATCAGTGGGGGCTTGCATTTTGGGCGGCGTGACCCAATGCAAATTGAATTTTATGCAAGCATATACTCTGACATTCTGGGGCACGTGAAATGCCTGCATTTTGAACGGCGTGACCCAATGCAAATTGTATTTTAAGCATATACTCTGGCGTTTTGGGGCACGTGAAATGCCTGCATTTTAAGCTGCAGGTTAAGTTTGGGAGCTGATCAACGCAATTTCAGCCAGTGTTAAGGAGTGCATGGCACCTATCTATAGGATGTTAAGCAAATATTAGAGAGTTTGCGCAAAGCCACCTGGAGCCAGTGATATGTAAAACAAGTATGTTTGAGGTCGAATGTTGAACATCGGCCGGCACCATCAATGTTGACGACGGCGTTGATGGAGAGGTCTTCACCACATTGAACAAGAAGTGAGGCGGCGGCGGGCAATGAAAGTAGAGAAATCAGCGAAATACTTACAGTGAGAAGGTCTAGTGTAAGCGAGCACAAGCCACGCCACGCCATAAGCCACGCCACGCCCGCTCGCCACAGCCATTTCAAACTCTGCTAAGCGGTGCAAGCCATTCGGCCAAGCCACTCGGCTAAGTCTGTGAGATATGTCGTTGTACACATTTGCTGCATGCGAGTGACCTATATTGCGTATACATACCTTCTCACAGGTGTACACGGGATCACGGAATACTGTACTATTTCGACCGTAGGTTCAGCCTATGTGACCTGTGACCACTTAGGTTCAACTTTTTGATGGTTCAGGTCAGCCAGGACCTGTGACCTCTATTTTTATAGTTCAATTGTCGAAACATTCATCTCAGATCTTCTTTCAGAGGGAGGAGTCTGACTTGATTCATTGATTGAGTAGCTACTGAACGAAAGTGATCAATATACTTCATCTGCTGTGTTGTAGAGATAGTCTCTGTAACAGATACCTATATTGATGACGAACAAGTAAGTATCAATATAGGTTGTAGAGAGTAGCGACTCAGCGAGGGAGTGGAACACAGTTCCTTGCCTCACACAAACACGGGGAAGGAAGAAAAAAATTGATTTTTACGTCCTGCGTGACCCAAATGTGCGCTAGTTCAGACCCTCTAGTGACTAGTGACCAAAATTAAATAGGTTCAGTTCATGGGTGCCTGTGACCTGTGACCTGAACCTATGGTCGAAATAGTACAGTATTTTAAACCGGCGATGATAATATCTCGAGAATGCCGTTGCCAGCGTTGCCGTAACTGGTACATGTAACATACCACAAAAAAACAGCCCTACTATGTGGTACTTACTGTATGGTGTTTGGTTGTGGTACCATGGTGATCTAGACGCAGCATTCACAAGGGTATTTGGAGACTCTGATTGGCTGGGAGCGGAGCTGAACCAAAGAAAGAAAAAAAAAATCGTGGACGTAATACGTGTGTGTGACCCGTGCCGCGGCGATGATATCTCCTACAGGTATAATGAGGCTGGCCAAGTACATGACTAGTACATCCATCCTCCACAAAAAAAAACCCCTACTTACCATGGGCACCACCTACGATCTCATCTTGGGGCAAATCATTCGCTGCGCTCGCCTTGCGTGTCATCAGTGATGGGAATTTCGCGGCGCCGGCGGGGAATGCTGAACGCTACCGATCAATTGTCGATCAAGCGAGGACCCCGCATAGTCAGTAGAAATGCCTGTTCCCATGGAGGCCGAAGTTGTCGGGATTGAAATCTCAGATTTTGAACGATTTTGTCGGGATTGACACAGGCCGCCCGGTTCAATGAGCAGGGCAGTTTGGGCAATTTCAACAGAAAGGTCTGCTCAGAATAGTGCTGGCATCTGTCACTTTGCAGTATGAAATTCAACTTGGCTCTCCATATCAAGTCACGCCGGAATATTTTGGTTCGTCATCGTTCAGAAGCGGAATGGGTACTATTTTCCCACAGAGAAATTTAACATCCGTAATTTCCACAAATCTTTGCAGGTTCTGGAATCATGCATGCACATCCAGCGCAGCATCTCGTCAATTTACAGGACATTTGACCAAAAGAATGAATCTATACTTGAAATTGATGCTTTCTGTCTACTGGGATTTTGTGCCCTGAGTAGGGCATCAAACCATCCCCGTAAACTTACGGGTTTATGGGGGTGTAATTACGGTTACGGTCCCGTCCCGTCTGTGGTTTTGGGCAAGTTACAGATGGGACGGATTATGGTACGGGTTGAGGCGTAATACGGCTCCCCGTAACCATCCGTTTACGGGTAATTACAGGTGTCGTTGAATCAAAGCCTGCCGAGCCATATTTTTGCGGCTGACAGCTTGCCGGTGCTCGTCAATCGTTTGTATGGGTGACGTTTGAGTCGGCTGTCGTCTATTACAGGTATTGGCAGTCTCCCGAGCGCTTGGCAAACTATGGGATGTACGCCGGAGGTATCCGAAACCCCCGGGCTTCACGCCGAACCGCCCGTAAACGACTATACGCATGGATCCCGTCCCGTCTGAGGGCTCCGAGATCCTCCTTACGCACGCCGCTCGGCTAAATCGGGGTAATTGACCGTCGGCCGAAACGCTGTGCCGTTGGACTTCAGCATTTTCCGCCCACAAGGCTCTGACGTTTCACGCTAATTTGTAAGAAGTATATAGGCCGGCCCAACTCGGAAGTCGCTCACCGAACTCAAGCCCAAGTCAAGCCCTCTGCTCCCAGCTTGAATGCTGCCACGAGGTCAAACATCATGATCAGCCTCGGACTCTTTGGGACTCGCAGCCTCAAAAGTTGAACATCTAGTCCTAGCACCACAATCTGCCTACAATATTTGGAATACAGCAAAAATTTGGCTGTGCTGAAAGATAGTCAGGGAAATACTGTCAAAATGGAAGACTTCCCTAGAACACCAGACATGTGCCCCAGAACCATAGTCCACGAAAGACCGTCATGGACACTCATAGTAGGCATAATAAATCCAAAGACCACTGCAGACCGTCAAAGACCCACATAATCACCACTTACTCTTCATAGCATTTCGGATTTTCCTGATGTTACGCACGGTTGTATCAGGATTTTGTGCCATGAGCCGTGGTTTTCTATTTGAAGCCGACCTTTGTTGACCCTTGTATGACTGCAAGTTTGAAATTGTCAGGCTTTGAATTCTCTTGGGCTGTTAAATGAAGCTGAACGCAACTGAGTGAATGAATTTATACTTTACAAGCGCACGCCGGACCGCTTCGCGGTCCGGCTCCCTCTTGGCTGCGCCGGAGAGCTCGACGAAAAAGGTTAGTCCTGATGGTGGAGTTTAAAAAGGCTTCAGACGGACAGGCTTAATTTTATAAAGAGAGTAAAATCAATGCTTTCTGCATACTAGAGTTCTGTGCCATGAGCTACCTAACAAACATATCTGCACACATTCTTAATTGCATAAGTATGATGCAACCAAGCTGTAATATTCATTATTTCCCAGTATACGACAGCTTTAAAATACCCGACTCAAGTCGACTAAGTCGACCTCAGGTCGACTCGTTCGACTCCGGAGTCCGCAAGAGTCGACTTCATTAAGTGGACTCAACTCAACTCAGTCATCGACTCGGGAGTCGACTTCACCTGACCTGAGTCGGAGTTCGCGGCAACATTAATTATGACCATGTTGACTCTATTCCAGACCAAGGACCCCTTTATCACTGCTTACCTGCGCAGTGATAAGGAATCCACCGCTGTCTTCAGGGGATACTTGTGCCATTTTCTCTGCCAAAGTGAGTGTATTTCTCCTCGAGTCCTTGACCAAATCTCTTGAACTAACCTACTTACGGCACCCCTAGGAGGCTCTCCAGAGGTATTTGAAGTCGTTACGGGCGTCGGCCAAGAAACGCGGCGGCGCGATGCGTCAGCATCTTGGGCTGATTGGCCTTTTTTTTATCATCAATTTCCGCTGATGACTTCCGCCAACATTTGGCACGCCGCTAACTGCAACCTTGCGTCAGCGTCGGCCTCTTGGCTCTGCCGTACAGACTCGAGGTGCGTTTGATTCTCTCCATTTATGTTCACAATTTGATCCATGTTGTCAGTGCGTGCTCTTCTTGCCGGGCATGAGTCTCCCGCACTTTCATGGCCACGGTTCTGGCTGGAGGTAAGCACCAGGCATTGTTTTCGTTATTTCCAGACTCACTATCGGAGCTCGAGAAATCAGCCGACCTCGCCGTTCGCTCACTTGACTCGAGCATCCTCAAATTGACAAAACCACTCAGATGTGACTCAAGTTGTGCGAATCCTGACTCGAGCTGACCACATAGGTCTGTTCTAAAGTCTCTACATTCGAAAGTAACTCATTGAAACCTTTGTCATTGGCCCTCCACTAAGAGTTGGATCTTTGCTTGGACCGTCGATTTGGTTTTTCTTTCCGAGTTCTGAAGCCCGAATGTCATTGTAGTCAATTCATTTTCCCTTAAAAAAAAGAATTCAGCGAATAATTTTTTTCTGGCGACCGCTGCGTGACATTCTCGTAATCAATACCATTCGCAACACTATTTGTTCCTGTACCTGCGCGCCGGAGCGGAGTGCAGGGATGTCTCCGCGTGCACTCCACCTCATCCTTCACAAACCCCAGCCTCGATGATTTCTCCGTCAGGGTATCATTTGTACGAAGATTGGGGTTCGGGCTGAACGTGCTCTGGTGGACTTCGACGTGGGATGGTCCATTCATTCATGCACTTGTGCGACAAATTTTCACGTTTGCTCGAAACTTCAGATGCCATTCCAGTAGGCTCTGCTCCAGCGACTCTTGGAACATGTCTGTGACATCTCCGTCCATTGTGTTGTAACCAGATACCTGTCAAATGTTATGGCAGCCCTCTCAAGCTGGGTGAAACCAATTTTCAAGCGTGACTGAAACGCGGCCGCTGAAACCAGAAACGACCGGAGCGTTATGCGTGACATGATGAAAAAATTGAAACGGGCATGAGCATGTATATCCTGCAAAAAATTTGACATTTTGTAAATGTAGTACGGGCCCCGAAACACGTTCGAGCGAGGTGACATTACATCTCGTGCTTCAGTCACACCGTGGTCCCCCTCTGGGCGGACCACGGTGTGATGAAAGCACATGACCTTTGTCACATCACACTTTTTTTGTTCTTCGAATCCAATTTGAATCGGTACCTACTACTGTACCATTTCGTTCAATTCGCGTGTCACGCGTCACAGGCCCCCAAATTTGCGAAAAATTTCGCGAATGTCACGGGTCACCGAGGCCAGTCGCGAACTTGCGAAAGAAGTCACAAAATCTCCAAAAAACCGCGAAAAATGCGAATTCCCCCCCCCCCCCCCCCCCCCCCCGAGTACCTCGGTGTTTAATTTGCCGCGGCGCTCTCACGACTGATGTGATCGGGAGCAACCCCTGGACTTCTTTGCACACGACTGCAACATTTGACAGCAACTGCTCCTCTCCCTCGACGTTCGTTGCTCGCACCAGTAGGATCCGGACTGGATTCATTTATGAAGGTGAGAACTCCATAAACACATGCCGGTGTGTGAATGTGCTTATTTGAGTGAGAAATGGCCTCTGCCTAGGTCTTGGTAGTAAGTTTCGGTGCTCCGGGCGAAAACGCGAATATTTTTCTGTGTCACGGTCCCCCAGGCCAATTCGCGAAAACCAAAGTTCGCGAACAGGTGTCACGCGTCACAGGGCCCGCGAATTGAACGAAATGGTACAGTAACCTCTTCACTCGCAGTTATATAGGTAACTCACTGTCTCCTTGCTTTTCTTGTTAAGAGAGCTTTTGTACAGGTCTCCCGTGTTTCTCAAATAGAATTTTCTCGGAAACTATGGCACCCACCAAAGTACCAAAGCCATCGACTTGTCCACCACAGCCACTTGTCGAGCGCATTAATTATCTCAACCAGCTTCTATCCCACCTTTCAGAAACACTGCCTGCCACTCCTACCGATGCCCCATACCGGTTCTATCTAGTCTGTTAGTTACCGCGCCCTGATTACCGTTACCCGCCCTTATTATGTAAGTTTCCTTTTCGAGAACTCACGTGCGCCTCTCGCTCAAATGGTCGACCTCAATTCGCGCAAGTCTCGAATTGACGCGATTTTCGAGGCCTCAGACGCGTCAAATGCCTTGTCAAGACATTACACTGCATCAGGCCCCGGGAAGCTAGCCCAAGGTAACTCCCCCAAAAGTCAGTCAAATGGGCCTCAAACCCCCTAACTTTTTTGGATTTCTCAGCCCCAGACCCCCTAAGTCGGAGAAGGATATTATGTGTTATCACTTACGTAAATATCGTTTTTTCTCGCTTTTTCAATTTTTTTTTTCCGCCGCTGTGCCTGGGACCGTGATTTTCGGCAGCGTCCTCTTTTGCGAGAGAGTGCCATCCACTGTGGGCCTACTTGGTTCGTGCGATAAGACATTGGGGTGCAACGTGAGTGATGAGGTTGGGAAGTCCTTGGGGAAGACCATTTTTTTGATGTGCAGCACTCTTTAGTTCTGCGGTAGTGTACTTGGTAACAAGTGTCTGGCTTCTTTGGAGTGTTAGACACGGTCGCTCGTTCGAATTCTCCCATTCGAGTTTTTTTGACCTCCAGCCGGCCCTCAAACCCCCTAACTTGGAGTGGGTTTCCAAAATTTCGGCCTCAAACCCCCTAATTCCGGAGTCAAAAATCGCGAAATTTTCGCCCTGAAACCCCCTAACTTCGGAGTTACCCTTAGGTGAGCTTCCCGGGGCCTACTGCATCAAAAGCTCTCTATACCCCAAATAAAAGTATTTCGAAGTCACATTCCAGTTATTTTATGCTAAATCGTACCCGCATCCAGGATTCTATCTCATTCTACCTCAGTGAGATGCTAGATATTCAGGGGAATCAAGTATGATAATCCTCCGGTTTGCTTGGGTGATGGTGATCGATTCGCGTAGTCGCGTAGTCGGTCCATCAAATGCACGTGTAGACGCGCACCTTTGTTGACGCGCTCTCCCGACACACACTTCGCTCGTCTCTCATGGCCCCATCGCGGGGACGCCGCTGGAGTACTCGGGAAGGGCGTACAACTATACAGCACATAGTGAAGAAGAAGATTCCCGCCTGGAAGGACGGTCTTTTCCCATGGCAGCTCGACATTGTCGCCTGGTGCAAGGATGAGAAGGGAAAAAATATCATTCATACCGTGCACCTGGCTTGTAGCTGAGACTATTGGCGCTTTGGCAAGCTTCTTCGTGCGAGCCAAACAGGTAATGCGCACTGCACAGCCATGTTGTCCAGGGGAAGCCGCATATCGGCAGGCATTTTGGCATTACGTTCGGGAAAGGAGCGGCTGACTAAGACGTTAGAATGCGAATGGAATACAGAAGACTTTGGGAAGAGGAGCTCGGAGCCTTTGGGCTTCCGGATCTCTGTGAGTGAGGTGTTCGGTTGACCACTAACCCACACAACAGAGAACGAAGAGAACGGTCAGTCGGTCAAACGAAGCGACGACTCCCCCAAAGAATTCTAGCTGGACGAAAACTGGCGAGGACCAGTGGCCTTGATTCACCACAACACAATGGATCGGTTCCGTGAAGGAGCAAATGTGTTGTACCTCCGATGCGACAACCGTGGCCGTTCAAGGCTCCAAACCTTGCGGGTTTCCAGGAATTCGGCGCGATACAATGTCCCAACCGGACGCAGCGTAAGCAAAGCTAAGCTAAGGCAAGTGACTCGATCACCGATCACTCCTTTGCACTCCTTAGTCGGCCGCTGCTGAGCTCCTATTCGCAGGCTCATGTTTTCGGTCAACTGTCCAGCTAACTACCTCGTGAGGAATCTTAACACAATAATAAATCCTCAATGTCTTTGGGAAGAGGGGTCCTGAAAACACATAGTTTCTGGTTTTAGGCGGAATCCGAGAAGACGACTTCCCCAAAAACAGATTTCCTTATGAAGTAAATTTTTGGCTGCGTAACATACATTGTTGCCACGAGGACCAGGGAGTTTTCTTCCCACATTGGTATGCAGGGTAATTATTCCTGCCATTTCTGCAAGGCGACATCCTATTCCTGCCGTTTCTGCAAGGCGAAATCCTCCAAAAAGAAAATCGAGCCCCCGGAAATCAAAGCATGTGAGACCCGTCAATGTTTCTGTATATTGATCCCTTGATCATTTGGAGGAAGCGGGGAGAAACCACAGTGATTGTAATGCAGTGGTTAAACGAAGAAGAATCCTAGCGATGGAGATACAGCAACATGAGAATGGAGGAATGATAACCACCAAAGGCAATGGTATCTAGAAATAGGGGCCAGGGAACACCGAAAATAATGGATGGGTCAAACTTGGTGAGGCATAGACATTTTGGCGGAAGGAACACATATCGAGAAGATGCACAACTTCGGTTCCCGAAGCAAATCAATCGGAACAGAATAAATCGACGTAATAACCAGGGATAACAGTGGTAGTCTCTTTTGGTCAGAGTCCACGGAATTTTACGATAGTCGACAAATTGAAACATGGAGGAATAAGGGTGCAGTGGCCGCTGGCCAAATGGCATCAAGATCAAATACCACTGGAAGGCATAGGATAGACTAATAGAGTCAAAGAAAAGCATGGAAACCGGACACGGAAGACTAAATAATGGCAGCGGTCAAATTGGTAGGTTCCCGACGGGCAGAGCTGAACTTTCAGGCAATACTGGTGCATCCTCGGGGTACAGAGAAGACCGGGAATGGGCAGAGGTTGCTTAGGGCAAGTCGAGCAAAGCTTGAAGTAATATGGGTACGGACAGCAAGAGGTGTTCAAATCACAGAAAGTGGCCCTGAAGCGGAAGTACCATGCACCACCAGGCTGAAGTGGCATACCCACGGACAGGCATTTAAACATGGAAAATTAGGCTGGCTAACGTAGCATCCGCACAGAATGGAGGGCAGAGGCTGAAACAGCATGCACAAGGCTTATTATAGTGACAGAAAATCTAAGGCGGGGCAGCAGTTGAGTTGACATGCACAGGGAAAGTCTGGCAGAGGCCGAAATGGCATGCACACAAAAAGGTCGGGAAGCTGTCAAAGCGACCAGGGCGGGCAGAGGTTAAATTGACATCTATACGGAATGCTGGGCAGATGCCGAATTGGCAAGCACGGAAGTTCAGGCAGCGGTCGAATCACATGCACATAAAAGTTGGCATGGCATGGTAGGTCAAGCAGCGGTCAATCTGACATCCACACGTAATATAGAATGGCGGGCTGCGGTCAAGCTGACATGCATACAAAAAGCGGGTGAACGGAGAGTTGGGCAGAGCAGAATAGCAGCAGAGACCAAAGTGGGATGTAGAGAATAAATGCAGAGGCTTGTGAATTCCGTAGCGAACGGATAGAAGGCCAGTAGAATCCAGCGAGGTTTAATTGGACAGAGTCAGAAAAAACCAGAAGCCCAGGGGAAAATCAAGAGAGATCTAGCAGGTGTTTAACCTGAAGAGTGGTACCCTAGGCTATAGGCGATTCAGAAAGATGACGGGATGCTGTCAACCAGGACCAGTGTAGACCTGAATGAGTCAGTGAATCCCAATACTGTAGACCGGAGGATGTCCCGTAATAAATGCGTGGTCAAATGGACCCTGCACCCTCAAAGGCATGCAGGCATTGAACGCAGAGAGCAAATGGCCATGCGCGCGGCAGAGCCCACCTGTCGGGATGCACGGAAGAAACACAGAGGCCAAATGAGCCTGCTCTTAATAGATGCAGGTCAAATGTACCTTGCACGGAATAAACGCAGAGTCCAAATGGGCATGCACGTTATAAATGCAGAGGCCAAATGGGGCATGCACGTAATAAATGCAGAGGCCAAATGGGCATGCGCGTAATAAATGCAGAGGCCTCAGAAGCATGCATGAACGCAGAGGAGAAACGGCCTTGCGCGTAATAAAAGCAAAGGTCAAATGGACCCCGCACGGAATAAATGCAGAGGCCACAAAAGCATGCACGTAATAAACGCAGAGGGCAAATGGCCATGCACGTAATAAACGCAGAGGCCAAATGGGCATGCGCGTAATAAATGCAGACCCCTCAAAGGCATGCACGTAATAAACGCAGAGGACAAATGGTCGTGCGCGCAATAAATGCAAAGGTCAAATGGACCCCGCACGTAATAAATGCAGAGGCCAAAGGCATGCACGTAATAAACGCAGAGGACAAATGGTCGTGCGCGTAATAAATGCAAAGGTCAAATGGACCCCGCACGTAATAAATGCAGAGGCCAAAGGCATGCACGTAATAAACGCAGAGGGCAAATGGCCATGCGCGTAATAGCAGCAGAGGTCGACTTGCACACGTTGGAAACAGAGGCAGTGCAGTACAATCCAGAACCAAAGCATAGCAACAGCTAAAAGAGAGCGAGGAAGAACTTGGAGCAGGATTTGAGCTCGATCGAAAGAATAAATCACAGGAGGCCGCTGTAAGAACCACCAAGGCCGAAACAAGACCCAGTGAGAGAAATCCGAAGCGGGAGAGTGGCATTCCGAGGCTAGTCCAATTAACCGGGGAAAGTGAGATAAATTTGAAGAGCGAGAGTCACGTTTCCATTGTACCCAGGTGAGATCTATAGCCAGAGACGAGATCAAGGCGAATTGATTAAAACACAAGGACGGATCCGAAACGTGAGAGAAGCTTTGTGATGTCAGCGTGGTTGAGTACAACAACCAGGATTGAATCCAAAAGCCGGTGAATTCCTTGCAATGGGGAACTGGAGAAATTCCTGTGAGGCCCGTATAACCCCCGTGGCGTTCGTGGGCAACAGACATCAGCCGAGATGAGGACCCGTGGGGTAGGTCCAAAGAGGTTTCAGAGTAAGTTTCGGAGCCAGAAGGAAAAGGGAGACAAGACACCAAAAACAACGAAGTTCACCACTTTAAAAAGCTGGAGCAATAGTGTCGAAGACAACTCGAGTACTTGGAAAAGACTACATATATATCTGGATCGGAGTGGACGGCCTCCGGTCTCATAGCATTACTTATCACTCTCTTAGTCAGCCTGTGTTGAGCTCTCGCTCGCAGGCTCACTTTGAGCTCAACTTGCCCACTTCCCCTGACATGATATATCATATGAGATTGTTAACCATGGAGGACAAATCCCACAAGTGCCGCAAGGAGTATGAAGTCCATATTTGCAAACCTAATAACACATCATAAGATTTCGAAATTGAATACAGAGGCCATGAATAGCACGCACCTCTCTCCTTTCTGTAAATCCCCAATCCCATTGGGTAGCACACACTCGTGGCGTGCACACACACAACCACCAACCCCCGACGTCCGCTGAAGAAGAGCCGCAAAGGCCCGCGATACAACAAACGACATCACAAATTCCGTGCCGTTCCAAATGCGCACCTTTCGCGGGTTACACAAGGGACGGTCGTAAAATCTGAATCGATCGATCGCGAGCTGCAGAAATTGTCGTGCGTTCTGTTCAACCTCTTGACCCTGCAGCACCCATCTTGCTCTTCGACGACGGTCGTCGTTCCGTCACTACCACGTCTGGGCCTGGCGTTACCCACCACACTATTGACGATGGCCCCACGTTTGAATGTCGAGAACCACCCCACGCAATTACTTATTTCGGCAGCGAGTATACTCTAAGCAGATCACTCAATTTAGAAACAACCTCGTTGAACGCGTCCCGGGGGTACCTGTTTTCCGTCAGCCACTATAACATCTCCCTAGGCTTGACGGATGCTTTCCCTTCTCTGCTCTGCATTCTCTCTGCTTTTGTGTTCATTTATGAACTTCTGGTACTCGGTCAGTCAGAGTACCGAGCATTTCTGACGGGATAACTATCCAGGCGGGTTGCTCCCTTTCGCAAATTTTGCTGCTTGTACGTACATATAGCTAACAAACTCGGTGGATATTTTATGTTCACGGAAAGTCACCCAGTGGTATAGTATACACCAAAAAGGCATGGACGTACAAGAAAAACCGAGCGTGGGGATGTACAGCGATGGATGGGCAGAAGTGAACGACAAAGAGCAGGAAGGGGGAAAGAAAGATGTAGGGGTCGTAAGGAGCTGTGAGTGTAATACGGCGATAGACAATGAGAGCGTGACACGGAGAATGGAAGACGAGACGGAAGACGGACGACGCAGGATCAAAGCTATGTGGAAGGGTGCGGCTTCGCATTCTCCTTGACTTGGACCCACACCCACCCGGCGGCTTCTTCCGTTTTTTTCCGCCGGCCCGCCTTCTTCGGCGCACCACCGTCCCAAACCGCGGGCGAATTTTGGGAGGCTCGGCCTGCACAAGATCTTGCGCGTGCGCGGGGTGGGCGTACCGGAAGCTGGCGAGCGCGTGCGGAACGTGACCGTCGTTCCACTCCTGGGCGTCGGCGTTGGCAGGTTGTCGTTGTGTTCAGGGCGGTCCAGAACATTAGAAGGCGACGCAGGCCCGGGCATTGGCCGGGGTTTCCGGAGGCGGCTTTTTGAGGAGGGTGCATCACAGAAGAGAAGACCTGGGTGGGACAGACATTCTGCGTGTCATTCTGGGAGGGAGGAAAGGACGAAATCGATTCACGCACGGGAGTAGCTTGGAGTATTTGGTGCTTCGAGCGCAGACCAGGTCGTCGACGAGTCGTCTTCCATCATGTTTTCAACGGTGACAAAATTTGAGGTTGATGTGGTGGTTCCAGAGAATCTGGACGACTGAGGTCGTCGGGTACTTAAAACGATACAACACAGAGAGACCGGGAAACTCACGAGATTGACCTCATTGTCCATGCCCCCAAACTGCCCGCCCTCGAAGAAGCCCTCGTCGCTGACGTCGTCCCGAATCACTTCGCCCTTCCTGTTCCTCATCCACATATGGGCAAACGACGTGCACGGGTCGAACGCAAAGTCGCCGTCCAGTTCTTGGAAGCAAGAATAGTAGCGGTTTGTGGTGTGCGCTTTGCCAAACATGGAGCCCCGGAGGTACACGTCCAACCCATCCAGCGTCGATGAAGTTTGCATCCGCCCGCGCAACTCCCGATCCGGAAAGAACGCGGCCTCAGCGAAGAGGAAGTCCTGGTTTTCGCGGAAGAATTGCAGTGTACCGGGCGTGGCGGCGAATTCGGACGCGAGGGCGACGGAGGGGGTGATAGTGAGGACCTGCGAACGATTGTCGTATGCATCGGAGGGAGAATCGGGGGATCGGGAATCTCGGCCCAGTTCTGATAGCTGAGCGGCAGAAAATGTGGGGATGTCTTTCCCCTCCGGGTCCCAGGCCACGGAAAAGGTCAGACCGGCTTCGGGCGGAACGACGTCTGACCAGCGATGGTCATCGCTGCAACCGATGCTTGTGGTCGGAGTGCTGGGTGCCTGCCGATCGATGCCGTTTCCACTGCCGGGTATATTACTGGGACACCTACACTTGTTATTCAGTGTATACCTTGCTTTAGGACCCTTATCATTAGCAGGGGAGCTGTCGGGAATGCAAATTCCAAATGCACCTGAGCCGCGGCTCGAGCTGGAAGCCGAGCCGAAGCTGTCAAAGCCAGCTGTTTAAAAATGGCTTGGCTGGCTTATTCCCGTGATGGCTCCGAAACCATCAAAAGCCGAGCCGAGCCAGCCGTAGCCGAGCTGCGGCAACACTAGTTCCTGAGCCTGGACTCGTCTACAGCGACACGCCTGGTGAGGGTTGCGAGCCCGCTGGAGTGTGGCACTTTATCGAGGGAAGGGAGCAGATTGGTCACCACCACAGGATGACTGCCGACTTACCAATTCGCTCATTCTTCTTTCTCAGTTCATCGTTGAGGCGATGTACTTCCTCTCCCGCGTTCTCATGGGCTTATCTGGGGGCCATGGGCAAGAGGTGCTTGATCGGGCGATTCTGGCATTCATTCCCACGGGGGAGGAGGCCCCAAATAAGGGAATTCTTAGTCAGCGCTACTTTAAAGCGCACAACTGCGAGCACACAAATACTGGAAAAGAATCCTCAAAATGATTCATACACACTAAGCAGCAACTTGCCGAGACTCTAGGAGTGGTGTGCTGTCCGTGAAGGCAGGAAGGACTGTTGCTGCCGAGTTGCCGGACCGATAAATGGCAGATTTGATGGCAACAGCAAAAGCCAAGATCTCCCGATCAAGCATCTCTTGGCCATGGGTGGCGGTAAGAAAGAAGCGAGTCACAATCACGTGGTCGTAACTCGCTGTGATTTGGCCGCAACCTGCTCAACCGTTGTGGATAAAACACACGCCCGAAACTCAAAATTCAGCTCATATATCTGCATATATCGACATTTTGAATTCTCTGAAGTGCATTTCTATGCAGACAAAAACTAGGCAATGTCAATCATCTTGTTCTTCATCCTCCGGCCCAAATTGAGGGCGAATAAGCCCTCCGGTGCGGTCGATTATATGCCATTTTCCCCGTCTTTCCATCCGCCCAATAACTGCTACAACACCCTAAAGGTCTGTAACAATGGGCTCACCCATCCCCCGGTACGAGGTCGTTTCCAGAGCGGCATCCTTGCCAGCTTAATATATGTCCTACGTATTACATACAACACATAGACCCAAAGTTGAGTGCAAACTAGTCCTTAACTCGAAACAATTTGGCAGGTAGGGCTATTTTTGCATACATGCATTTACTCAATGTCCTATAGGGACACAAATATCAAGGAACTGATTTGGTGTACATTGACCCGATGAGCATTCCTGTCCACTTTTATGGCACGAGATGGCTTGGCTCGCTCATAAACTCAAAAAGACCAATATTCGTGATCTGGGCTTTGGCCCATCCAAAGCATACTTTGCGGCATGTTCTACCGAAATTTGGCCCAGTGAATGATTTCGATGTGCTCAGAAGGAATTGGAGGATGCCATGCTCTGCGCATTTTTCCATACGAATCGAATGAGCCTACTCCTGAGGCAAACCGTTGAGAACTGCTCACAATGGCTGTTCTCGTAAAAACTGTTAGAATGACAGTGTCTTCAACGTCACTCGGAAATTGTAGCAGAAGACCGTGGCAAACGCGCAGGGCATTCAACGTAGAACTACAGCTTAAATGCAACAAGAGTGGGAACTAATTAGTACACATAAGGCGGAATTAAAAGAATTAGTTGCGTAGGGGGTCAAATACGACGGATGGAATGAGTAGCAGTCAATCTAGCTTGATGCAGATGGGCTGTGCGTGCGAGCGCGGGTATCTTGTCAGGTGCATCTCAAAGCGGACGCGGAAGGAGGCCCTCTCGTGGAGCTTGTTCGACGCAGTCAAGCATGAACCGGGGGTCGTTCTCCACCTTCGTTGCCG
The DNA here is from genome assembly GCA_029378375.1 of Mycena olivaceomarginata. Lineage (NCBI taxonomy): Eukaryota > Fungi > Basidiomycota > Agaricomycetes > Agaricales > Mycenaceae > Mycena > Mycena olivaceomarginata. The sequence continues at coordinate 100,886 of JARKIC010000917.1, read as the reverse complement.
GGAACTTTCCCGCATGATCTTCTCTGCAAGGTATGCAAGCGACGGTGACTTAGGACTTCCTCTGAATAGGCTGCAGCATAATCGATGCACACTTGCCGTCCAACCCACAGCCTGGCTGGCAATCGCAAAACGTCGCCCTGAGTTGGCGATTGCAAGAGATGGGAGGAGCGCGAGTGGGATGGGCGGAGTAATGGGGATAGAGGGTGTGTTTCTTTCTTGAATTTTTTTTTTTGTTTGCTCCCCTGCCGCTCCCGCCCATCCAGCTTCTTCACCTTTTCCTCACCCTTCTCTCCCTAGAATCACAAAGATATGATATTCCCGATCCCCCATCGTGGACAGCCCTCTGAAGCTTCAGCATCTGAACTTCGGAAAATCAACCAATACGAATGGGGGCAGAACTTTGAGGCGCACTCACCCGTACTCGAGATCACCGAGATCGCCGGCTCTCCATCTTCCGCCTTCGCCTTTCCCGTTCCGGGACCTCCAGTTTGAGACTCTGAGCTTTGCGCCATCCTGGGTCTCGCTTTTTGACGGTCGCTTGGTTCGTCAACGTACTTACGTGTACTACTAGAATCCGTTCAATCAAGTCGACCGGAATTCTGAAGTGCAGTACGGTGTGAATTGGTTTCCGAATAGGCGTGAGACTTAGATCTCCATTCAGCAGAATTTAGTGCAAAGAAAAATTTTGAGCAGATCAAAATGGACTAATTTTCCCCTGCTCTTATAAGTTTGGCCGTGACATAAGTTATGAACCTGTTGTCTGCAGTCGCGGCGTTCGAGGACCAAAATAGACTCCGTGTCCATCCACCGGCGGTCACTTGGCATTCACTCCCTGCTCTTGCCATGAAGTATCCTGAGAATTCTCTCACATATGGAACTCACTTTGGCATGAGCAGCACCTCAGAGCGGTCGATTTCCCGAGAGCGCCCATTCCCTCTCTGCCGATGCTTTGCAGAGGTGGACAAACTACCAGGCTGCCCAAAATTTTACTCAAGGCCATAATCGATCCAGCTGCCTTTGGGAGGCGGCGTAGTTGGAAACCGGGGTATTATTTACAATATTCATCCTTCTGATCCCAATACGATATGAAGTTGTGTGTCTCTTTGGTTTTACTCCTACTGCTCTGGCTGTTAAGCCACAAACGGAAAGGCTCTTCATTCTGCAGGGAGGCTGTGCTCACTAGGACCGTTTTCAAGCCGGTCCTCGGCCTCAACGTGACTTGTTATGGAGATATTTTTTTCTCGGGTCTAAATGCGCGGTGGTAGCCAGCGTGATTCTAGGGGGCTTTCTCGAGGCTGGATAGAAAGCGGACAACCGGGCTGGAGGGAGAGGGGAAGACGGCAGCAAAGGAAGTGGAAGATGGTGGTGGCAGAAGACAAGAGACAGAGCGCGACGTGACAAGTCGGATCGTACGACTTTGCAGAACGAAACAGGCTCGAGTATAGGCGTTCGCCGGAATTCGAAGTAACGGAACGTCGAAAATATGTAAAATAAGGACGAAGACGAGGCGAGAACTGGCGGGGAGTGGAAATGTTAGATCTGGCTCGCTTTGGGTCAATTTGTTCGACGTGGCTCGATCTGGCTTGCCGGCATTTTCACTGGGGCTCAGGGCTCGATGTGGCACAACACATCGAGTCAGATTGAGCCAGATTGAGCGTTGCATGGAACCAGATCAATCCACAACGAACCACGTTACAATTCACCACTACCACGCCCCACGCGCTCCACCTATATACGGATACATCTTGATCGTCATCCGTTTCTGGTCTGTAACAGAGACTACGCTCCACCGCTTCGCCGTCGACCGCGTCCGCCGACATCGACCGTGTCCCTCCCCCCATCTGCGCGCCCTAATGGAGGTATGCAGCATGCGTCCCGCCGGCGTCCGAGTCGAGGGTGTACTGAAAACATAACGGTTAGTCGTGTTAAGTGTTTGGGACGATGGATGCACCCGAGTTCAGATGATGGGATCGATGAGATGCCGGATCGAGGCTGCCGCCAGTAGTGTTGAAGACTGCGCGCAGAAATCGGGTGATAAGCAACATATAAGAGCACAAAGAACAAGGAACAAGACGCACCGGGAGCCCCTTAGTACTGAACAACGAGTCTACCGAAGACAAACATGTAGGAACATACAGGTGGTTATCCATACATAAACCTAAGTACAAGATGCCGACGGAGCACACATCCATTCCAGGGGATCGAACACTACAAGACGCTGAGCAACTGTGGACTGGCTGGCCACTGAATAGGCAGGGCTACTAGTTAAAACCGTCCCAATCCACCCCTTATGACTTTATTAAATTCAAATAAAGGAATGGGAGGCCACGAAGTGGCCGACCAGTGGATGCCTGGTATGAGAATCATAGGAAGCCGGTGTAATTTCCGCGTAATTTTGAATGAAATTTCAGTGGTTGAGATTCTATGTGGATGACGTGAGTGCGAGGTATATCCTTGTGTTTTTAGACCGTGTATTGACTTTGTATCGACAGCTTACTTGAATTTTGAACTCGCGGAAGCCCCCAATTTCCTTATGATTAAACACGAAGGTAATGGAAAGTAAGTCTTTCTTTTTAGTTAAAGGATCAGTTTTGCGACTTACATGGAGAACATAACATCCAAACCATTTAGTAAGTTCAGGCCCTGGCCTAGGCCCAAGCCCGGCCAGGCCAAGCCCTATCTGAGGGCTTGGGCTTGGGCTTCAGAAAATCCAAGCCCAAGCCCGCTCAAGCCAGGCCCAAGCCCGGGCTTTCAGGCCAAGCCGGGCCTTTAACATCACTATCGACCACCCGGATGGCAACACAACGGGCTACATTGACGATACGAGCCGGCTCGAGATCTCGGATTCCCTTGAGCTCAAAGTCGAGAAGCTGAAGGTTTCCATGGTCCGGAAGGCACGGCCCTGGTCAGCTCCCACCGGACTCGGTTTTGACCTCCCCAAATTCCAGCTTCTGCACCTCGTTCCCCCACGCCGTCATGCCGAACACTACCGCCCCCTCCCACTCCGTTCGAAGACATCACCATCGGATGAGGCGGCAGGCCGCTGTTGCCGGCGTTCGCACCGCCCCCGAATCCCGATGCCTGCGGTATGATGTGCATGGGCCGCCGCTGTGCGCTCGCACCTGTTCTTACAGTTGCTTTGTACCGACTCGCTTGCCCCAACTACAATTTCACTTGAATTTCACTCGTTACTTTTCTCTGCAATGCACTAGAAAGATGCTATTCTAGCTATATTATATGCTCCCTGACCTCAACCGTCCACACAGAGGTCTTGGTAGAGGGAAAAGAGGCAAAATAGCGATGTTGTGGATGACTTCAGAGAGTGAGAACCGGAAATTTGACATGGAATTGTCATTTATAGAATCCGAGGGGTGCATAGTCATTTCAAAATTCAAGTGGGGTGCTCTAGCGGGTGCACCAATCTGCGGCGCTTCTGCTGGGGGGTCCCGCTTTTCAGATGGTGCTGGTCTCCTATGATGTCCTGTTTGAAGTTTACGCTGAGTTGATCCCTCACTGCTGGAGGTGAGAAACGTACCATATGTGTAGGCTCTACCCGTGTCGTTGCTGCCTGCTAGCCCAAAACAGATCTAGTGGAGTGGTCACATTTAACATCCTTGCCTATGCCCTGCCTTAAATAAAATCGCACCAAGGATTGGACGGCTACTTTACTTTGTGTTGGCTACAGCCCGAACCAATAGCATGGAATGGCCCTAGCACGGATGGAATCTCGGAAACCCATCACATTCGAATCAAAAGTGGTCACATCTAACATCCTTGCCTATGCCCCGCCTAAAATGAAATCGCACCAACGATTGGATGGCTACTTTACTTTGTGTTGGCCACAGCCCATACCAATAGCATGAAATGGCCCTAGCACGGATGGAATCTCGGAATTCCATCGCATTCAAATCAATAGTGGTCACATTTAACATCCTTGCCTATGCCCCGCCTAAAATGAAATGGCACCAACGATTGGATGGCTACTTTACTTTTTGTTGGCCACAGCCTGAACCAGTAGCATTAAACAGCCCTCACACGTATCGAATCTCGGAATTCCATCACATTCGAATCAATAGCAGTGACATTTAACATCCGTATCCTGTTTTGCCTATGCCGCACCTAAAATAAAATCGCACCAAGGATTGGATGGCTACTTTACTTTTTTCTGGCCACAGCCCAAACCAATAGCATGAAATGGCCCTAGCAGGGATAGAATCTCGGCCTCTGCAGCGCTCCGAAAACGCTGTGGTTGTAGCAGTCAACGCAAGTCCGCCGAAGCGGACCCCGAATGGATTGGGCTCCATTCGGGCTCGGAGATATGGGCTTTACAAGTACATAAGAAAATGGTATCGTAGTATTTAGAGAAACTGAGTAGCATAAAATGTCCGTGGGAGAGGAGGGTGGGTGACGGGAAAATGCACAAGCTATGAAAGCCTGGTGCAAATATTAGCTTTGCTACGCTCAAGTAAAAGCCGGCGGCGCCGCTTACTGAGACCAAATTTTGCGTAGTGAATTCAAGACGGCGAAGCCGATGGTGAACCGCAAAATCTGGAGAGCAAAATGAGGAGTGCCGTGGCTGCTAGCGCGAAGCGCTTACCTTGTGCTGGGTGGTAAAAGGCGAAGCCGATAACAGCACAAGGTGAATTTCACCACCATATATATACCTCCTCCGACTCGGCCTCCGCTAAAACAATAGCACCGAGTCAGAGATATGGCGATGAAACGGGGCGACGAGGTCAACTGACCCGGAAATAGGGGAGATGGCGGTGCCAAATAGAATGGACGCGGCGGAGCCGCAAGTGCCGAGATGGCGGTGCCAAATAGAATGGACGCGGCGGAGCCGCAAGTGCCGAGATGGCGGTGCCAAATAGAATGGACGCGCCGGAGCCGCTAGTGCCGAGATGGCAGTGCAAAATAGAATGGACGCGGCGGAGCCGCGAGTGCCGTATCCGATTGGCGCAGAGGCCTCCGGAAAATCTCCCTACCCTCGGAATCCAATTTTACTTCAAAATTCCATCACATTCGAATCAATAGCGGTCACATTTTCTTGCCGATGCCCCGCCTTGAATAAAATCGCACCAACGATTGGACGGCTATTTTACTTTTTGTTGGCCACGGCCCGAACCAGTAGCTTGAAATGGCCCTAGCACGGATGGAATCTCGGAATTCCATCACATTCGAATCAATAGTGGTCACATTTAACATCCTTGCCTATGCCCCGCCTTAAATAAAATCGCACCAATGATTGGACGGCTACTTTACTTTTTGTTGGTGTTGGAAGCGAGACGTTTATCGATGTTATGAGGCGGTAATCTGCGCGCTAATCTGGGCGCTTCGAATGTATTTCAGCCCGCCACATGGCTTTCCCACCCCCGAATTTCCGTACGAATGTTGGCCTCAAATGCCTCAAATTATCTCAGAAAGAGATGTTCAACTCACCATGTGTTTATTCTTATATCTCTGCCGAAGCGATTTGAAACTCCGCTGCATCGGAAGCCCTTTTAAACTCCGCTATCAGCGCTCCGGCACCAACTGCCGGAACTTTCTGTGTGCTGCCTAAAATGAAACCACACCAAGCAACCTTAGTTTTTCCCAGTGCCCGATCGAATCAGCAGCACGAAACAGTGGTAGTGAGCCTTCATAGCTCTCACTCCTGTCTATGCAGTGCCTCGTTCTTTGGTCGATACACCTCCCCCTCGTAAGTCCCATTCCTCTTTGCTCAGATCTACGATTCACGATTTGTATGAAAAACATATTGCCCTCCTTCCAACAAAAAAAATCCGAGACTGCAGTGCCGGATTAATCCCCGACAAACCGTATAATATTTCGGCATTTGGGCAGATTTTGGTTGGTCGTCATTCAGAAGTGGAATGGGTATGGATTTTTCGGCAGAATATGGTTTGTAGGCATGGAATGAGTGCTCTGGGCGACTCAGAAAAAAAATTGACCCCCCGGCGAACCGAGTTGTGTAATATTTCCGTATTTGGGCAATTTAAACCCCCCAGATTATTTTGGTTTGTCCTCGTTCAGAAGTGGAATGGGTACGGATTTTTGAATGGAATACGGTTCGTAGGCATGGAATGAGTGCTCTGGAGGACTGAGAAAAAAATCAACTGCCAGCGAACCGAGTTGTAACGATCAATGATCAGTGAGTCGTTGTGGGTGCTACGCGCCTAGCGCGTGAGCAGGGGCGACATCGAATATACTAACTTCACACTGGCATTGACGGGAGAACGGATTCATGACCAATGTTTCGTTGGTCGTTGCTGATCCACCCAAATTGGAGGTGGCAAGGAGGAAAACATATATTGTGCACTACCGTATTTGGTGCGCAAATGTCGGCACATTCCATAGAGACGTTTTGCTACTGCCCCCACAGACCTTGATTAAACAGAATCTCTGCAACTATTTGATGCCTCTAGCCTGCCTCCACAGGTGATTAATCAATCAAGGATTAAACCTGTTCCCCCGTCTCCTTTTTTGATGAACAAAAAACGAGTCCGGTGAAGTTTCCAGCTATGGGGTGGTGGCAGACTCAACTCGGTGGGTATCTACTCCTCATCACCAAAAGTAAATACTAATCGGCTTATTACTTCGTAACCCATGGGCTAATCCCAACTACCTTTCACCACCATATACCCTGGGGTATTGACTATTACTTACTGAAGTCTCCCCATAAGAATCACTGCATTGGGTGGTACAGAGCCATTGCAACATCAGCCGTGCGGCCTGAGATCAAGGCTAACATCAATTGTCTGGGAAAAAGCACTGGAAAGAAAATACAGGAAACCATTCCAATGATAAATCAATCTTGTAGTAGGCACTCACCTATCCCCTCTGCCCCTGAAAGGGTCCAACTTGTCCACAACACCACAGAATTATCATCAGCATTGAACAGCATTGAAACCACACGGCGTGTGAGAACCAGTACAATAGGGTGAGTTTGGGGTGGGCAGGGTGATAATCATGCATTGCAGATAATGTAATGGGCCCCCTGGAAGCCACCCACCAAATTTGACTCCAATGCGGCGATGAATGCAGGCAGACGAGGTCGATCAGTCATCAGCAGAATGTTGCCTGGTCTGACACCGAAAATCTGGGCCTTTCCCGCACATATTCCACCACATTTAACAGCTTAAACTTTTCTGGCGTGTTCTCAGGACTCATATACACCATTCTGAATCCTTTCCCTACAAGGAGACAATGTCACAAACCTTGCATTTGAGTGTTTGAAACAAAATCACACATCAACAAATCGATCAATGTATTGATGACATGCCGGGTCGGCACAGCGGGGGTCAATGTAAAAGGTGGCTATTATTCCCCACTGAACATGGTCATGCAATTTGGTTCAGGAATTTCGACACACTCTGGGCGATAAGAGGCAATTAGTATTTACTTTTGGTGATGAGGAGTACTTACTACGCTCTTTTGCCTCTCGCGTTAGAATTTCCTTGGTGCCGCACCATTGCACTCAAGAAAGGGAATGAAGCTCCAGGGTCGAAATGAGATTTGTCCAAGTCAAACCAATTACACGAACGGCACGTGGATATCTCGACGGGCAAGCCAGTTGGCATCAACAAAATAGAAGGTTGAAGAAATAAAGAAAAGGACATGTCAAGACGGGGTCGAAGATATAACCAAAGGACAGAAAGGGCAAAGAGAATAAAGGCGGGAAACATACCTCAATGTAGGCAACGGAAGCACGCCAAAACAGCCCAATGGCGGAAATGCAGTTGGACAGCAGACAGCGATAACGAATGAGATGGGGAGAGTTCTGAAAGACAAAGAGGACGAACTTGAAACCTGTATGCCATGCTACGCTAAGCCTGTTGTTAGCACGCCAGACGGAAATATGGTTAGCCTTGTGCTTCAACAAGGAGATTGCAATGTGCCTGTGACGTACCAATCTCTCATGAACCATATGTTCTCCAACTATATTGGCCGTGCTGCTTCAGAAGTGGAATGAGCATTAATTTTTACTTGGGATTGTGTTTGTGTGCCTGAAAGGAGCTCTCTGGGTGGAGAACACAAAAATTAACCACAGGCAAACCGAGTTGTGCAATATTTCCATGTTTGGGAGTATTTTGCTCCGTGCTGCTTCAGAAGTGGAATGAGCATGGATTTTTTCTTGGGATTGTGTTCGTGTGCCTGAAAGGAGTTCTCTGGGTGGAGAACACAACATTTTAACCACAGGCAAACCGAGTTGTGCATATTTCCATATTTGGGAGTATTTTGCTTCGTGTTGCTTCAGAGGTGGAATGAGCATGGATTTTTTTGTGGAATTGTGTTCGTGTTCCTGAAACGAGTCCTCTGGGTGGAGAACACAAAAATTAACGACGGGTGAAGCAAGCTGTGCAATATTTCCATATTTGGGAGTAATTTGCTTCTTGTTGCTTCAGAAGTGGAATGAGCATGGATTTCTGTGTGGAATTGTGTTTGTGTGCATGAGAGGAGTTCTCTGGGTGGAGAACACAAAAATTAACCACAGGCGAACCGAGTTATGCACCAGACTTGAGAAATCCGCAAATACCATCCACAATTCCGGCCCCGAACGCGTAGAGATTGTTCCGCGGATGCCCAAGGTCAAACAAGTTCGACGCAAACCCGTACGCAACTTCCACAGCTACCATTCGGAGTGGTCTAAATACACAGTTCTCAGGCCTGCCTTCGCTGTAACGAAAAGAAGGTCGGATGCAATCGTGCTTCCCCGTGCGATGGGATGCATGCTACCTATCTGCGGGCGAAGCAGCGTGGCGGATCATGGGTTTTGATGTCACTAAAAAAGAACCTTCAGTGACTGCGCTGCCGATGCACCTGCCAGATGCCACATCAAGTACTGGTGGTGTATTGTGGAAGTGGCTGACTACCTAGGGGTGGCCAACTACCCAGTGGCCGATAGTAGGTAAGGTAGGCAAGGAAAGAGGAGGTGGGCAAGGAATAAAAGAATAAAAGTGAAAGGAGCCGTAACGGATGTATGGCCGTCAGAGCCACATATGGGTGAAAATCGTGCCGAAATAGTGTTTTTACCGGATTCTACAGGTATTCTTGGGAAAACCTCGAAAAATTCCCGTGGCAACGTAGGATATGATCACTTTCTAGATTCGGATGGAAAGGAAGAGAGGACGAAGAGAGGAGTAGTAAATCGTAGATATTTGAATATCACGAATTTAGCTAGATGTGAATATTGATCCCTTCCAAACAACGGGACCAATATGTCCGAAACCCGCAGCGGGGCCGGAAAATGGCTGTCCGAAAACGTATATAAAGGCTCGGTTTTGGAGGACAATTCAGTATCTCTCGCTGTGATTTCTGTGCCATTCTGTGCAAGCCCATTTGGCCTCTGCCACCCCATTCTGTGCATGCTCATTTGGCCTCTGCCGCTCCATCCTGTGCAAGCCCATTTGGCCTCTGCCACCCCATTCTGTGCACGCCCATTTGGCCTCGCCACCTCCTTTTGTGCACGCCCATTTGGCCTCTGCCGCCTCCTTCTGTGCACGCCCATTTGGCCTCTGCCGCTCCATTCTCTGCAAGCCCATTTGGCCTCTGCCACCCCATCCTGTGCAAGCCCATTTGGCCTCTGCCGACCATTCTGTGCACGCCCGTTTGGCCTCTGCCACCCGATTGCACTCCGCTACCAAAGATTACCGTTGTGCGTTCCCTAACCCCCCTTGACTCCTGAAGACAATGATACAATCCAGCAGGTACACAGTGAGATCGCTGAACCGCTAAGCACACACACTCTCTCTCTTTCAAGCCAGCGACACTCCTCACAAAAAAAGCAATACCCATCGGTCTCGATATCGACAACCCCCCCACTTTTGAGCTTTGTTTTTCTTTACCCCCTTCGATTTCGTCGGCTTGGCCCTCTGTTATATTGTTCAATCACAAAGCCACATGGCAGTCCCTGACTGAGGTCTGATCAGCCGCTTTCATACATAATGCACCATGAATTGGGATTAGCAGAGGGTGGTTCTCTCTCTTGTCGAAATTCTCTGAGAGAAGCCAAGGCCGGGTGACTTCTAATTTTCCAGGGGCAATTTGGGTTCTGGGGGATCGAGGTCGCAATCCGGCAAGTTGCGACTTCTGTTTGGGTTCTGGGGGATAAAAGTCGCAATCCAGCATGTTGCGACTTCTGTTTGGGTTCTGGGGGATTGAGGTCGCAATCCAGCATGTTGCGACTTCTGTTTGAGTTCTGGGGGATTGAGGTCACAGCCTGGCAAGTTGCGACTTCTGTTTGGGTTCTGGGGATAAAAGTCGCAATCCAGCATGTTGCGACTTCTGTTTGAGTTCTGTGGGATTGAGGTCGCAGCCTGGCAAGTTGCAACCTCTGTTTGGGTTCTGGGGGATCAAGGTCGCAAGCTGGCAAGTTGCGACCCTGGTTTGGGTTCTGGGGGATCAGATTGAGCTGTGGCCTAGCCAGTCGCAATTTCTTTCTGGCCAGTCGACAACGCTTGCCCCTGATGGTAGGCAGGACAACCTGGCCAGTTGTCTTGCCCCCTATCAGGCCGTTATCACGGGGAACAATCTGCCAAATTGTCTGCCTGATATCGGTGCCGTTGTTGGTTGGTTGTGGTATTGTCCCCGCGTTTCAAAATGTAAACGGTGGCAATGCAGCCATGCTTTTCAAAATGCAATGCAGTTGCCAAAATGTAGTGCTTGCTGAAAGCACTGAGTTCCCTCTAGCAGGGACAATACTGCGCCAAAAACACATGAAACCAAGCTGGTTCTGACCGCAAAAATCAGGACTCTCCAGTGGCACTCCGAGCGCCTCAAAAAAAACGGCTCTCGGCCCGTGCTGGAATCGCGACAAATGATTCGGAATTGAGGCGGCAGCGAGCCGGTCACGCGTTTCAAAATGCAAATGGTGGCAATGCATCAAATGCTTCGTGCGCCCTTTATCTTAGTGTTGTTCTTATTGAACTTATAAAGTCACAGGTCGTTCCTTGGACTTCCGCAAACCCATCCTCAACTACGTCACTGAGAATGAGGATTTGGCCGAGCATTCTCTCTCACCAACTGAGTGGGCCGCATTGACCCAGGTTACCAAATGGCTCAAGTCCTATCGCTTTGCAACCACTAAAATGTCAACGACGAAGCAGCCAATGTTGTCTACGACGCACGCCATCTTCCGTTGGCTGCAAGATGAGCTGAAGACAAATATTGCAGAATTACCACAGACTACTGACCCCCGCTTTTCTCGAGGGACTTGTCGCCGCTCATCGCAAATTGAGCGATTATTTCACCAAATTTGATGAATCACGATATTATTCATGGGCGACGTGTTGGTTTTTTTGCATTACTTGATTGTGTGCCGACTTCTGAGCCCATTTTTTTAGTACTGGATCCACGGCTCTCATACAATGGGTTACGGGAAGACTATGCCGAGGACGCAGACCTTCTCGCAGGACTCGATAAATCGAAGGCTGCACTGGAGGCACATTTCAAGGCCCATTATTCCAATTCACCACAAACCTCCGTCCCGGAATCCCGAGTACATGACTCGCCATCTGGTTCACCGGTGAAGTTTAATGTTTTTAAACGTTACGGGGGGCCAACAACCTCTACTGCCATCTCGAAAAATGAGCTAGAGGATTACTTTAGACTCACAAGTATTCCTGAGCCATTCGAAGATACGGACCCGCTGCAGTGGTGGTACGCCCGGCGCCATAGATTTCCAAATCTGTATCTACTCGCCTGGGATGTATTGTGTATCCTAGGTCTGTGCTCTTATTTTGCGCGAGAGAAAATGCTCATTTATTCCCATAGGCTCTGCGGTCGCCGTTGAAAGGGTTTTTTTCCGGCGGAAGGGACACAATTGGACTTCGTCGTGCAAGCTTGAAGGCCGAGACTATTGAAGTTCTCATGTTTGTGAAGGCACGGTTACGTGTGGCTCGGGAGGTGTCTAAAAAGAAAGAGAAGGCGAAGGCGAAGGCATTTGAAGACTCGTTGTAGCATACCTCTGTGCATTGAAATTATTCAATCATGTTTGTGATGCATACAGGGTTTTATTCACCAAATTTCCCCGTCAGACGGCCGTAACGGGTGGAACGGACGGGACCTGTCCGTCGGCCACTCCTGGCTGAACCTTTGACGGACGGGTGACCTCCGTTGGTTGAGATGACGGCCGTTTTCTGACCCGTCCCGTCGACGGGCCGTGCGGCTCGGAGCCCTAAATACTCCATAACTAGTGATGTTCGGGTCGGGTCGGGCTTGAAAGCCCGGGCTTGGGTCGGGTCGGGGAGGGCTCGGGCTCAGCAAGAATCCTGGGCCCGACCCTACCGTGGGCTCGGGCCCAGGTCGGGTCGGGCTCAGGGCTCAAGCCCGGGCCCATCAGTCAATTTTGATCCGCATTCGGCAACGGTCGGCGTCCCGCTCAACTCACTTTCAACTAATGAAATCTATCCGAACCATCTCGCAGAAAATTCTGTTTATTATCTCACAGCTGAATTATGAAAATATCTTCGTCGTCTTCACCCTCGTCCGGTTCGTCCGGCGGTCACTGTTAAAAATTTGCCGATCCGTGTTTGTCTAGCATCCGCAAAACAAACTGTGATTGCAACTGTGTCAGCTAGCACCAAAAGAGGAAATCCAAGTTCAAATGTATAAATTTCCGCCAGGCGGTTCCGGACCAACTGGGCCCGGGCTCAAGCCCAGGGTCGCGGGCCCTCAAAAATTCTGAGCCCGACCCTGAGCCCTGCCTGGGCCCGACTTTGGGTCGGGCCCGGGTCGGGCTCAAAAGCCCGGGCTCGGGCTCGGGCTCGGGCTCGGGCTCGAGCCCTGACCCGGCACATCACTATCCATAACCCATTTCTGAGAGCAAAAACCCATACATTTGAGATACTTTTGGTGTATTTTATGTATAATTCTCACATTTTTTGAAGGTTTCTCAAGTAAGAATTGGTGGAGAAGGCCATATACAGGATTTTTACCCTGAACAATGGCATCTGGAACAGAATCGGAGCGATGAGTTGGCCTTCCGAAATGGGCTTCGTGATCCGGTCATTGACAGGTATGTTCGACTGCAAGAAAAAGGCTTCAAGTGAGGCTCCTTCGGTTTAACCCATTATTCTAGACCTTTACATCGGTTTTTGCGGCTCAGATTCGACCTGCATCAGAGTCCGGCTTTTGCCGAGAGCTTTCTCACGGCTCTTGAAACCCATACGCTGCGATAACCCATACTTTTGAGGGTCCACCGAGGCGTATGGGTTAAGACAGCTTTGACTGTATCTCACAGTATGCCTATCATGCATTGAGACCGAGCAGATATGCCGTCGAACTCGCAGAATACGCCAAGCCACTCCAAATTTTTGGCTGGTGCCAAGCCAGCGGAATGGCTTGCCAAGCCAACAAAAAGGCTTGCAAGCCGACCGGCGTGGGCGTGCGCTTACAGCCAAATCCACGCCCACGCCCAAAATAAACCAATCCGCGCGGGCGCAAGCCACTTTTGCAAGCCAAAAATTGATGTCTCCAAGGTGAGTTATCACTCCGGGCGGTTAGGCCTTTGGTCACAAGCTCATGAGGAGCCTTACTGTATCTACTGGTATTTATACGAACTAAAATATCCAGAATACTAGCCGTTGGTTCGCCACCTCATACAAATGCCGGCTTGTGACCCCCAACACATTCCTCTGGTATCATTACATTGTTCTGTCATCGTGAATTCCCCCGAAAACATGTATGTTTTGCAATTGATCACTGAATACGATTTCAAGTGTGATTAACTGCAGCAAGTATCAAATGGCGGCACAAAATCAGCATTGAACTAATTGCCTCATCTAACCAACCCAAAGGCTAAACATGGTGTCAGCCAGGCCCCATACCATTTTCAGCTCCGCTCCTCTCTGCACCATAGGCATATCATATTTGGAGCCCACCGTGATGACCCGGGAAACTGTATCCCCAACCTCCAACGTCTACGAATCAGAATTTCGGCCACCGAAGATTTCCTCGTCTCAGCATGCGAGTCTTTCTAGGACAAGTGCTCTGATTCCTTGCTATGACTCTATCCCAGAAATATCGTCACGGACCATCGAAATAAATTCCGACCCTTCCGACCCTCAAAGACCCAGCGACCAAATACTCTATATTTGCCTAATACTAGTGGGGGGTATACCCCGTCATCCCACCACTAATTACTGGGGTTCTCTGGGATTAGTAGGTGCCCATAACGCCTTCTATTGTGTTTCCCCCGTCGTGTCTCCGTGGGATATTCGCAAATTTTGCCTCGGCGGGCACACTGGCTGGGGGAAAATAATCATTACCATCCAAGTGCCGTGAATGGACGGCAGACTCACTGGCACGTCTGGTCCGAGTTGCCCTCCTCAAGCCGCCTGCATGCAATCTTGCGCTCGCGGCAGAAGAAACAGGCCATTATCTGCTTTTTTCTCTTCTCCGGTTGAAAAGTTTTGAAAATGTGTGGTACACGGCGCGGCTCAACCGGGAGCTGGCTATGCGGCAGGGAGAGCGTGGCATATGTGGGAGAGGACGACCACGAAGCGGGGTATTCTGGAAACTATTACGCTGTTATCATTTGCTGCACAATATGGGCGACATTAAGGTGCGTACCGAGGCCCCGACTTGAAGGTACTGAAGGTATATGTTCTCGGCCCCAGTGTGATACAATTCTCGCTCGTTGGGCATGACGAAGGGATTGGGGTGACCTGTCAGGGCAAGACAGCGATCTATACATCCATTTGTCTTGGTGAAAGAGTTAGTTATGGAATATCACAGGGAAAGAACGTCCACGAACGTTCAAACTACCAGCGTAGGTTGATTCCGGTGAGGCCAATGTAGGTGCGTCTTCGGAGCAGGTTCTCAGCTCTGGTCCTCCCCTACTACTTTCGACTGTCGGGAACTGAGGAAGCTCGTGGTGTAAAGATAAACCGTAAGCCCCAGGGTTGCGAACTACCGAGTCGTATAATACCTCGTCACTACGTAGGATGAGGATATTCGTCATTTGATGGGGAAAGTTCGTCAGATGTCTGAGCAAGTTCGTGAGATCAAAAATAAGCGAAGGAAAGTTCGTCGGAAGTGTTGGCATGCTCCAAAAACCGTGGAAGTTCGTGAGGACAATGTGCAAGTTGGTCGCAAGCCCAAATTTGGCCAGCCATCTGATCCATTCCGTAATTAATGGTGATGCGCTCGATTCTTATCCTCTCCCACCATCATCCCGTCCCGCCCCCGTGCCCGTTTTGACCACCTTCCCAGTGTGTACCCAGCCAATCTCGCTGCTTGACACCCACCAACGTGTTTTTCATGCTCACAGGCAGCGATGGATGAGTGGCAATTTTCACAGTCCTATTGGGACGGCAGCAGCGAGGCACAGCGGCGGTATGCTCTCACATTTTTAGTGACGGTATGCTCACTGCTCAGAGAACCGCCGCGCGTCGGTTCGGCTCCAGCGCCCGGCGTATTGCCATCGTTCGGATTCCCCAGTACGTACACGCTATCCATACCCACGCTGTCCATCCATCCGTGCGCTCACGTTGCTCCAGCTGATTCTGGTTTTTCGTCTATCGCGGCAACACCGTCCATCAATCTCACTGACTTTGGCCACCCGGCCCCGCTTCCATTCCCCGGTGTGTACACCGTTATTCAAGGTTACCGCGGCGATAACTCTTTTCAGATTTGTTTTCTGGCGCATCACAACCTGCCTTTCATTCTGATTTCTCGTTACCCCCCTCGTGGGATGCCGCGCCGTTCTCTTGGCCAGCCCAGTTCTCACAGCAACCGAGCGAAACTGTCTACGACCCCTCGGTACAGCCACACTGGGATGATTTTGTTTCCAGGTGCGACAGTTGGTTCCATTTCCTAGTGTGTGCAGCTGAAAAAAAAAAACTGCGGCCTTTACAGCCTTCAGCCAGCGCCGGCTCGACCCCCTTCCACGGGTTCAGGTGCAGGAGATTTCTATGATGGCTATGGGTAAGATTTCGAATTAGTGCGGTTTTCATCAAGCTGAATGTCCCATTTTACCCCTACCCCCTCCTTTGAATCGAAAAGAAATAACAAAATCAAATTCGCAGCGACAACATAGCCCAGAGACCCGATATTTCGCTGAATTTTGACCTATGAGAGATCAAATATGAACGATCTGTAAGTCTGTCTCCTCAGATTGTCGACATATGTAGCCTCCAGAAACCATGGTCGATTCAACGTGAGATCGCCGAAGACCGAATTTCGGCCGACGTGCGAAAAAAAGAACCGAAGCCACCACCTGGGCTCAATTCTTCAATTGAACGCGCAGATGCTCAATCGGCAATCCCGGTGCCGGGGACGCACAGCCGTGGCAAACAATATCAATCATCGGCACTCAGGTTATAGCGAGGTCCAATGTGACTTTTCACGGATTGGCTGGTCCATCTCAACATGACTCAAAATTTGAACGGCACAGGCTTACGGCGTAGTGTGAGGCTTCAGGATCGTAAGAGTGCACTGGCATTCTCTACCCTTAGACTCTATTGATTGATTTTGGGGCACAGAGCGGGAGGCCAAATATCTGAGAGGGAACCAACAAGAAGAAGGTGGCTGCCCCTGTGATCGGTACCCAACGTTGACTGATAATTGCGACCACAGGCTCAGTCCAGGAGCATGGCGTTGAAAGATTGGACGGAAAAGAAATTGCGCGCAGGGACCTGATGAAGCAACGGATCAATTTCGCCAAGAACCGGTCACGGAATCTGTCAATATTCAATATTCAACGAGCGCTGGACCATTTCAGCATGACTAAAAATCTGAACGGCCTATTATAGGCCTGCGACGTAGTGTGAGGCTTGATGTTCGTAAGAGTGCGCTGGCATTCTCTTTCCTCGGCATCTATTAATATTGATTGATTTTGCGGCACAGAGCGGGGGGCTGGATATCTGAGAGACAACCAGCAAGAAGACGTCGATATTCAGATGGGGGATTTTCAAGAAGGTGGCTGCTCCTCTGATCGGTTCCCACGTTGACTGATACCTGCGACGATAGGCTCGGTCCAGGAAGATGTAGTGATGAGTGACATTAAGAGATTGGACAGAGAAAAAATTGCGCTCAGGGACCTGAGGAAGCAGCGAATGAATTTCGCCAATAACCGGTCACGGAATCTGTCAAAATCGTCCAAAGCTCAGCGGCCTCCAAGGCAAGAACTTGGTGCGTTCAGTATTCAACAAGCTGAAACACTCATGAAGTATTCGGAACATTCAGAACATCACGGGGCTTTACCCGAGCTTTCTCCTATGCTTGATGTCTCTACTGAGAACCAACGTGAGATCATATACACGTGGGATGCAGATTCAGAGAAGATGGACATCGGGGCAATCCCGGCCTATGTTCGTACCACCCTGCAAGTTGATTTCCACGCCATACCGTGGCCGATGATTCCCTTCCCACAAACTACAGAGGTTTTGGATGACATACTCAATATGGACCCCGATGAAGCAACGGAGAAACTTATCAAATACATCAAACCCTTGGCAAGCGATATGGGGCTGATCCGCAATCTCTATATAGCCTTCCATCCTGACCATTGGTCGCGCCATACGTACCCAGGCCTAATCAAGTGTAGAGTATGATCCTTTACATTGCTTTCCAGTGCTCACGTTGGTGACAGTTATCGACTTGATCAGCAAGGAAATCGGGGGTATTTATAGAACGAACAGGTCCACAGTATCTAATGTGCCACCCGGTGAGCCTGAAGACACTAGTACTGAAAGCCAAGAAGCGTGCGACATACCCCATGTTTATCCAGACCCCCTTCGGAGGGAAACCCCACATTCACATCTACCCCGACAATTTTCTACTAATTTCCCTGCCCAGTCTGCTACCGGGAAGAAACATAGAATTTTTGAACCATGCAAGAAAGGAACGGAAACAATATCCTGGGATATATTAACAGAGCCGAGGATTGAGAAGCTCGACCCGGAAGTAAAGTTTCCTGAGGTCCCTATTAGGCAGAGACGGGGAATGGGGCGAGGGAGAACCTGAGGGAACAAGATTACTATGATTGACATACAGTCGCGGACAAGAAAACGTGTTAATTGCTTGGAGTTCCTGTCATTTGCGTCGACGACAGCGCCGTGCGACGGAGCCTGAGCTGTACTGTTGAGCCCGATAAAATCAAACTAAACTGAATGGGTAGATAAAAAGAGTCCGACTCACCAAGGGAGTGTAACGTACAGTCACCGAGCCCTTCACAGCATTCTCTCAAGGTTCTCCAGCGGCGCGTCGGCGGATGATGGTGGCGAGAGGAAAGAGTATTCGTCACACTGTGACACATTTGTTCCGCCACGTCCTGAACCAGATGTGCTGGATTTACTGAAATCTGACGCAGATATGCCGGATCTTCTGAAATCTGACAAGAATGTGTTGGATTTTAAGACGTGTGTCGGGTTTTCTGCTGTGTGTCGGATTTAAAAAGTGTGTCGCGGTGTCGACTTTCCTATATCTTCTACTACCACCGCTACTTTCAGTCCCCACTTAGTTCTACCTCTACATTGCGAAGCAGGTGATTTGAACTGCCATTCTGGGGCATGTGATTCAAAATGCGAATTAAACCATTCAATCCTATATATTAAAACAGCTGGAAAGGCCCCGTGATAAGTCACGGGATTTCACGTGACGCTGTCGAGATGTCGCTGCCGGCTGTCGAGATGTTGCCGCCGGTTCCCACGGTGTGAGGAGGAGGGCGCGAGTTCGCCGGCGAGCGCCAGCGAGCCATCGAACAAAGCGTCCGACGACGATCTATAAGTGGGGAACTGGGATTTAGATTTGCATGTGGTTTCCGCGCCGAAGGCACGGGCGCTACATCTTGTAGGGTTCAAATTGGTATTGCGAGGCAGGTGATTCGAATTGCCATTCTGGGGCGATTACATAAGCAAAAAACGATTTTGATGCCATTCACATTCTTTTCATCGGGTTTCACCTCAAATTTTTTTTCTGGGGGCTGAGATTCTCAATTGGGAAGGCCCCACGTGAATTGCAAGGAAGTGCCGACTGGCACTGTAGTACTTTTGACGTTTCCTGACCTTGCTAACATTCAAAAACAGCGTCAAATTTTATAGAGACAAAGTGGAGTGTTTTTCAATTCTGAGTCGAATGAGCCTAACTTGTTTTCCATTTCACCCCAAAACAAGTTGACCTCATTTGATTCCAAATCAAAAATGAAGCAACTTTCTCTATGCCAGGGAGGTGTTGTTCAGAGGGTACAGAAAGGCGGATGAGAGGTGAAAATACCGAGTCCGAAACCAGTTTTGGCGCCATCAGCCAAAATGGTTCCAGTCGTTCCCACAGCACCGATCTTCTTACACCGCCCCACCAGCTTGTCGAGGACGCCGAGCGTGAACGTCACGCCGCCAAAGAGCTGCACACACGAGCTCCGTCACGCTGATTGATACTCATGGGGCATACAGCACGAGCTTCAGATCAGCAGCCATGCTGTCGATCTGCCCGTCGTCGGGTGCGAGGTCTAAAGACACCGCCACAGCCCGGAGGGCGTCGCCCGCGATCGCGGCATTGTCCCGTAGCGACGCCGCCTGCGCAGGACTACGAGAGAAAGGAGGGACGGCGCGAGACACGCACCTCTCTCGCCCAAGTGACCCGCGGCGTACAAGTGCCCCTGCACTTTTTCGGTCGACCATTCCGCCCACAGGTTCCTGCTTGTACTTTCGGAGTAGAGTTCCGCTTTGGTTTTGTCTAGGAACCTTTTTGCTGCGTCGGGGACTACCTCATCTCGGCGATTGCCACCACCACGACTCGAATAGCAACGTAGGAAGAGCAAGAGACGACATCGACCAAATGATGGGAAAGCACATGCGTAAACAGGTCGCGGAACCGAGCAAAAGTGCCTGCGGGTTTGAAAAAATCAATTATACAAAAGTCGTACAATATCAACTTGATGAATTTCCTTGAGTTTCGCACTCCCTCCATATCACTACATAGATCCTGCTCGAACGAGCCCGAACGGTTGTGCTTGGCGGCGTGATGGATCGATGTCGCTCTTTCTGCTTCGATCCCGCTCGACGGCTTTCTCACTGGGCTTGAAGGGTTTTCATCATCAGCCGACGAGAAATGCACGGAATCGCCTTATAAGGAAAGAAATCGACCCTAGGTTACTTCTGAATATGGTGGGGGGAAAGGCGCATCACCCGCAAGTTGAGAGGGTTCGGAAAGGGGATCGATGGTGGTGATCATGTCAAAGTCAGCCAAACTTTTCATCCCTCTTCGGTATCTCTTTCTGCGATGAAGCCACCACACGGCGTACGCCACACAGAGTACCAGGCCTATCCCTCCCAATAGGCCTCCCACCAGAATCTTTGTCAGCCGCGATGGAGCCCTGCGATCAGACTGTTACAGGATCTCTCACAAATCAGTTCACTAAGGCTTACCTCAATACAGTATTTGTTGGCTCTGAAATAGGAGCAACGGATGGCATGCTGGATGAAGGCAGGGGTGTCTTTCGGGATTCGAACTCCATCGAGGATGTTTTTAAACGCCCCTGAGCCGAATCGATTGACCAAGTTGTGGTTGGTTCAGAAGATGTGCTGCCGAAAGCAGAAGGCAAAGCTTGCGGAAGCCGTGATTTAGACCCAGGCGAGTGGTCCACCCGTTGACTGGCTCTACTCTCAATGCTTGTCAAGGCTGGCAAACGTTAACGACCTTATTCGTTTCAGAATCGAGAAGCAAACACCTATTATAGAGTTTGCACCCGGATGAGTTGAGATCAGGGGAGTTGTTAGAGTGGTGTTTGCCTCTGTAACTGCACACCAATCAATTTTACAAGGTCCATGGAGGAATCAAACCAACTTGGAGTTGTGATGGAAGACGAGGATGACATGATGGCTGAACTGGTGGCCCAAATATGATTAGAATCGATGGTGGTGGTGCTTGTCGCGATAGATTGGAAAGCCGTGGCGGAGGCGCCAGTCTCGTGCGAGCTCGTATTGTTTGTTGGAGGATGAAGGCCTAGCTGCGGCCGGCAATGACGACTCAGCGTCATCACTGGAAGTCATGGATTTGAGGCCTCAAACACCGGGCGACGAAATGTGTCAAGCTGACTAGCAGCTGATTTTAGAACTATTAGGATTGGGGCAACATGGTCCGTGCTCTCAAGATTTATATACTCGTGCGGCTCCCCCCACCCGATACTGTATAAACCACTGATGTATGGTGCGGTTCACTTAGTCACCACTACTTTGTGACAACTGATATTTCTCACGCAGAAAAAAATCCAATTTATTTTTCCTCTTGCCAAAGTGCTCAGTTTAACGAGGGGAAACTTTTCTTAGGACGGATTTTTATTTGGGTCAAAATTGAGTGAGTAATAAAATTTCAGTCCGCCCAAATTGGGACTCCCCACCGAAACAGCCATCCTACTGGTCAAACGCCTGCGCATCGCGATCGAAAATACGTCTGTGAGACTTGTACTGCCAGCAACCGAATTTACGGACATGCAATTGTGCATCTTCAGTCCCCAGCGATGCTCCCATTGCCAAATGCTTGTAAGCGGAACTGATGCAAGAGCCTTCAGCAAATTTTCTTTGAGAGTGTAATAGGCGTATCCTAGGGCTCACAAAGATATTTCTTCATCCTGCCCCAAAAGAACTCAATAAAATTGAGCTCACAGTGGAACTTGGGAAGAAAGATGCGCAGATGACTGGCGGCGTCGATAATTTCCTGGACCGGTCATCTTTGCTCATTGAAGTCGGGCTCGTTATGGTGGTAGAGAATGTAGCCACCCGGTGGCCAGAGAGGTACACATAATTTTTTTTTTCGGTCTTCGGCCAATTTGGGACTAGTCCCGATGAAGTGGTGACTAAGTGAACCTGCACCATAGTACGTCGTCGATGAGTGTACTGTAGTGTGACAGCCTGTGACAAAGAGTTCCATTCCCTGAGTCCAAAGTCTGACATCCACAGAGGATTTCACACGCAAGAGCAAGTTGAGTAGTTCTCGAGAACGCGGCAAGTCTTTCCGCAACCTCAAATATGAGTAAACAACGTAGAAGCGCAACACTTCAACGGGATTGATTATTGGTGGTTTGACCTACATATTCGTAATGAGGGATGCCAAAAACCCCCAATGCAAAAAAGAATTGGCAACCGCAGACACCGGTAACATCGCAAGTGGGAAAGCCTCGATTGTTGGCATCAAAGGCTGTGAAATGCCCCAATAAAGTACTGCTCAGAATAGTGCTGGCTATCATCTGGCAGCTTTCCGGACCAAATATGCTCTCCATATCAGGCGACCGTGTGAAAACGGCTGTTGTGGGTCTAGGTAAAAGAACCCTATTTTGGGTCATCTCCAGCCAAATTTTCTACCAAACAACATCAAACACCTGTTCAGATTTCGGGGTGTCTAGTTTGATCTTGATTACACAGAAGGCGTACCAAATCCTGATTCGAGGGGTGGATCCGGCGCAATCTAGAACAATACGTGAGCCACTATGCAGCTAATATTCCGTCGTCAGAATTAGAACCAGGCTCCGAATGTCATGGACTAAGTATAGGTGGACGAAACCTTTTGTTGTTCAATAGAGTCACTTGCAGCGGCCATCTCCAGCTCAGAAAAATCGAAAGAAGGCTCTGGATCGTTCGGGGTATCCCATGGCTAATGCGAGTGAAATATTAAGGTAGATGCCATCCGCATCCATCGAGTCACGTGTACGTGACTGATGGGGTGACAGTAACGTGGGAAAGCGCGAAATTTTGAATCGCAGAAACAAAAAATGTATTTATTGGTGCAACTTCAAGAAACATGTTCTGGATAGCTCCTAAATTTACAACCGCCCCGCCCTCCTCCGATTCAGGTCAACAATATAGCTAGGGGGAAGGGTTCTATGGCCCCGGTATTTCTTGTTCGCCCACGCCGCATCCGCTCCGTTTAGTCCCCGAAAGTATGCGTCTGCAAACCTAGATGATCGTGTTGCAAAACGGCGCATGGATTCCAGTGGAACAGAGTCCAGCGCAGCGATCATATTCCGTTCGAGGTCTTCTTCTCGAGAAGATTCCGGAAACATCCGATAAACACGTTTTGCGTACCCCCAACATTGCTCGATGAAATTGAGCTCGGGGTGATATTTCGGGAAAAAAATGACTTCGTATCCCCGCTTCTCGCAATGCTCTTCCAACATTGATTTTTGATTCTGGAAGTCGGGTTCACAGTAAAGTATTTTCTTGAGGCAGCAGCGTGTGGTGTCAGAGTGACGACATTTGAAGTTCCGGCACTGGGCTTTTGGTTTTTTGCCAGTGGGAGAGTTCGGGTCGGGAGCATCAGGATCAGGGAGATCGTGGCCTTTGGCTCGGCGCTCGGAAATCAGGGCCTTCATGCCTTTGAACCGTCCATCCGGCAAGTACAGGCATTGCGGTGTGCCATCACGAAAGCGGGCATCGCGCATACGCACACAACGTCCAATGGTATCGTCTCCCCGTTTCACTTTGTTGAAGTTGTCGGAAGGATTCAATGTCATGCCAAGGGCACTCAGGGCATCGGGAGCCCGAGCCGTGTGGATGGTGGCGTTGTCGTAGGCAAGTACATGCTTTTCTGTCGGGTAGTCTGTGTCGAGGATGTCCATGGCTACCGTCGCCTGGTTTGTGATGGATTCCGTGGTTTGATATCCTTCTCTTTTTTTCCCTGCTTTCAAAAGTGCACGGGCGCTGGAATAAACACTGAAACAAAACCAATCTTTTTTTCAGGTCCCCCCGCGTTTAGCACCGGACTTTCTCACTCACCCATTCGCATCCGGAGCCTTGGAACGCAACCAGCCATAATCCGGCGAAACAAAGTCGCCCACCATTTGGCTTGCCCCCTCGCCTTTTGATTTGATGCTTGCGTGTTCGGTCTCGTGAACCCAACGCACATCTCGGCGATCATGGGCATAGAAAGTCGATTCATCGTGCCGCCAAATCACGACAATTCGTCCGTCCGATCCCGGGCCAAAGTAAGCACGCATCTCGGCGTCAAAGTTGATCCACTCGTCAGAATGATTGTTGTCCCACCAGCGAGTTCTTGCTTCCAACGCCTTCCACCGCGGAAGAAATACATTCTGGCGGTAAGCCACGACATCCTCTCTCTCATGGCCATCCGAGTACATCCCTTTAGGCTCTCGCTTCCACCGGTAGCCCATCTTCTTCATCCAGCGCTGGGCAGTACGAATGGAGATCTTGCGCTTGATGCGCAACCGTGCCTGGAATTCAGGAGTCGCCACATAGCGCACAATATCTTTGGCAGTTACCCATTTTCCGAGCGACTGCAAGTGGATGTGGATGTCGCCCGCAATGTCCTCGTCCGACAGAATTGAGGAATTGAAACGGCCATACATGTGGCTGGGTATTTTCTTGTTGTCGGCACAGAAATCAATGCACCATTCACGAATTTTCCTTCCCAGCCATGTTTTCGAGCCCGACTTTCCGCTCGCTGTTGCTACAGACTCTGAATGCAGAGTCCAGCCTTCGTAACCCGACGCCTTGTATAACCGAAGGAATCGGACCATGCACTCCAGGCGAGCGGCTGTAACCAAATCCAGATCATTTTTTTTATGTCCACGGCCGACCCCACGCTTCGGGTGAAGCCTCGCCTGCAGGGAATTGATTGCGGTGTCAACCGCCGAATTGCTGGGAACTGGTTTAGGCAGTTTCCGGGGTTGCGGCCGATTGGGCATCGTAAAACCCTTCTCGTGATGAAAGTAAGTCGCGGATCCCGGTGGGAGTGTGCGCGGCGGTGGGTCTGGCGTGGGCATGGGAGTAGGCAAGGGAAGAGTTTCTGCTGGCGCTTCGTGTGGACGGGGGGATCTCTCCTCGGATGGGTCCCATGGTAGGTCATCTAGCCCCTCCTCTGCCAAGGCTATTCCGTCGAGCTGATATGGTTCGACCGAAATGGAACCGTTCTCATCATCTGAGTCGACCACGACTTCAATTGTTACGCGCGCGCGGGGACTGCTGGCCTGAATCGGTGGAGGTGGGATGCTGGAACGCTCTGCCCTCTGCACCACTGCTGTCGGCCTGCAGCTGATTCGACTCGCTATTCGGGATTGGGTCGTCACAGAATTCCACGTCGGATTCCTACATCAGCGACCACGCCGTCCTCATTGTTCGACGCAGCGTCAACGGTTTCAGTCTCCCGAGGGGAAGGTTTGGCCAGCGCGGAAAAGAAATTAATTATCTGGGTTTTTTTGACTCGGTGGTGTGCATCCTCTCGATCTTCTCGGGCTTGGCGTTCTCGCTCTATCTTCTTGAGCTCCTGCCCTCGGCGCACCGAAACACCCTTTCCAACCTTCCGACTGTGGTAGCTGCCTCTGTGTAGCGGCACCGGATTTGTTTGCAGGCCGGCGAGGTAGTCATCACTGAGTTTCAGCCAAGTGGCCAAATCTGCCTGGTTTTTCGGATGCGGTACGTCGTTCTCTTCATGAACCTCTATGTCTGGAGTGTCCTCGTCGTCTGAAATGATTCCAGAAGTGTCCTCCTCGTCGGAATCGACCGCAATGTCCAGTGGCATATCAATGTCAGAGCTGCGCCCGGAATCCATTCGGCTGGAGGGGCAGGGGGCAGTGGATCGCACCCGCTTCCTAGGGTGCTCATCAACACAATCTGCATCGTTGGAAGCTTTTCTCTGAATAAAATAACAGCATGAGCTTCGAGATAAGCTTCAACCTTTTGAATTCGCACTTTAACTGCAAAATGGCCGAGATTTTTTGCTTTTGCTTTGGCTTTGTTCTTCGGCATTGAAAGGAAGTTGTTTACGGTAGCTTTAGACGACGTGTAAAGGTGCAGGAACGACAAAAACGACTGAGAACGGAGTGGCACACGGGCCTCACGTGACCGCGGGTTTCCTTTTTGGGAAACGCGAAAATTTCCGACCTTTTTTTGGGTCTTGCGCCAAGGAACGCAAAAGATCGTTTAGAACACAACTCAAAAAAAAGACGATAATCAATTTATTGAAGACAGTTGTCGAAAATCCGAAACCACAGGATTGTTCCTACACCCTAAACAGCCATTTCTGTGGTTTTAGTTTGAGTCCGCACGCCGCCGACCCCGACTAGTTGGGGCGGGAAGCCACCGTCACGCCATCAGCCACGTGACTCGATGGATGCGGATGGCATCTACCTTAGCTGTCGTAGTTGGTATAGCTTGGCAGGGTGTTATGTAGTGCCGTGTCGTCATAGCTCACCGCGAGAACTATGGACAATATTGTTTGACCGGGCAACTATGTTGTGCTATATTGTCTGTCATAACTACTATGGTGGTCACTCGCACCATGGGCGATACGGTGTACGCACATGGTTTGAAGCCACTGACAGTAGCAATTTTGCACACTGACCGTGCCGAGACCAGATTGACCTTGGGACAAGTTCTCATTGCTATCCAGCAGAAGTAAAATGAGAACCTGAGAACCTGCACGGGTTTGCGGTCGGATAAGTATATTAGGAAGAATAATGATCAAAAGAGCAAGTTTCGCTAAGTCCGCGACGGAGTACTCGGCCCGATTAGCATGTGACATGGTCCGTGCGCATGTTGATTTTGGACGGCATTTTTGATGACATCTTTGTCGCCTCTTACCTCTCCCCACCATCTTCCCCCTTCTTCTCCACGAGTTCTCGCCGCTCTCTCATGACAGTGGCTGCACCCCAGCCTCACGGATTCGCCTTTCCACTCACCGACGTCCCATACGCTCTCTGCTGCATCTCGTTAACCCACCGACTCAATGCCGTTGCTGCTGCTGCCATCAAGCGTTCTTGAACGGCCTCAATCCTTTCTTCAAGAGCTATGGAATCCTTTCAAGCTTTTTTCAAGTTCCTCCCGTGCGGACCATCAGGACATGTAATGCGCTATCGAAGCTCCCAATGCGGTCGGGTTACTTGGCCAACCGCATTGAAGCGAATCTCATGTCCTTCTGGCACGGCAGCAAGAACCCTGATGAATTTGAACTCTGCTTCCTGTACCCTTTCCGGTCCTCACACAGGTCCACCTGCGCAAGCTTTTTCTGAGGTCCTCCAATTCCACCCCGCTTGCCCCGCTTGGTGTTCGCCATACGAGTCACCATTGTGATGCACTTCCTGCACAATCAGCCCAGCCATCGTTGTCTATTTGTGGGTCTGGGAAGATTGGGCCTATGGTTGCCTCGAATGCTCGTGTTTGTCAGCTAGGTAAGTGTTTGTTGCTGAGCGCACTCGTTGGCTAGTGAATGCAGGGTCTATCAAATCCTCTCGAGAGCCTTGGCTACGACACTGTCATCTATTTTTGCTGTCCCTAGTGTAGTAATGCAATCTGTTTCCACAATTATTGTGTGATCTGCGACCGGAAAAGCCCACAATTATCAATTTTGGGTGCGCGCTCTCCGTGCAATGCCAGCTATATATTACTCTATAGACTATTGTACTACCAGACTATAGAACTACGTCGAATTACAGAGTTGCGGCGCGCAGCTACCGCTGCTATATAACAGTATATAACAGGGGGTTGTTGACAACACTACAATGTCTACGCGAACTACATCGCACTATATATCCAGTGGAATTTTTCCTGATGCAATGCTGTGGCGACCCGACCACCTTAGTGCAGCAGTGTGATCTATCAGGGCCTTCTTACTAGCGGTGAGCCGTGATGTATGGAAACCGCTGGCTTAGAGGGCATCCTGATACATCACTGCAGCCTCTCTTCCACCTGTGATTACCCAATTGTCTAGGGCATCCGTCCCTGTGCTGCACGACAACGGCGAGCATCCGCATTTGATCGACATCGATCAAACGTGCTCGACACTGCGATCAAATGCGATCAAAATTTTGCTCGTCGTCGGTGATGATGGTCACAAAATTACACGGAAATTTGCTGAAAAATTCCAGTACATAGATAATATATAAAGCGTACATGCTGGTCAAGTAGGAAGTGAAAAGCCCGCAATAAAAGGGAGAAACAGAAAAAAACCTAATTTGAGTATGAATTTCGGTCCATTCCCTGTATTACTCCGCAGGATCCTCGAGCGACGCTGGACGTGCTGCAAAGCGGGGGCGTCGGGGTCCCGTACATCGTGAGACACGTCCATCATCGTCGCCGTCTTCGTCCCCATTCCAGTCCCACGTCGCCTGCTCGTCCCACCTCCCGATCCGGCTGCGTACACTGTGGCTGCCCTACGCACCTGGCGATCTCGCCCGCCCCCCGCCCCGCCCTGCCACGGCGCCTCAGCTGTGGCACCAACGAGCGCCGCAGCGGGCGCGGGCGCCGCGTCCCTCCCCCTGCGTCCCTACCCTCAAGCACGAGCGCCTGCTAGGAAAGTCCGCGGTCCCGATCCCGCCACGAGTGCGCGGGAACGGTCCCTGTGTAGCGCGGGGCGCGTCCGGGTCCCACACACGCATCGAGCTCCGGCCAGGGGGACGGCTCGAAGAGCGGGGGATGCGTGCACGCCCGCGCGTGCGCCTGCGCTGCCGTGCTGCTGCTGGTGGTGAATCCGAGTCTGCCCGTGGCTCGGGGAACGCAAGCGCCGATGCACATGGGCTGGCGGTGCGAGCGGGAATGAAACCGTTGTCGCGGCACGCGTGCGCATGGCCGAAGCGCGGTGCTGCACATGCGCATGCATATAGGCGTACTGCGCGTACTCATGACCCACCGGCGGTGCCACGGGCGGCGCCAGCACGGTGCGACGGCGAAGGCGAGAGCGCCGAGCGCGCGCGCGCGGCACGACGCGCTCAGTGAGCACTTGTACATGTGCGTCAGCGAGGGGCAGCATCAACGCCTGCCCCGGCTGCACCTGTGCCTGCGCCTGGGACAGCATAGGCGACACGTCAGGCGACGGCGGGGGTGCGGCGCGTACGGCGAGCGCATGCGCGATGCGTGTGCGGCGTTGGGTGGCGGCGGCGGCAGGTGGGCGTACGGCGTAGGGCGACGGCCGCGGCGGGTGGGCATACGGCGTATCACGGGGGTACGGCGACGTCAGGGCGGGCGAGAATGGCGATTGGGGTGGGGGCGAGTGCCGCGCGTGCACCGGGCTGAACGGCGGGCCGAGGCTGGGGAAGGCGGACGTAGCGCTCTCATCGGGCGAGAACGGTGAGGTCGGGGTGAACCTTAGTTCGTGAAAACGGATGGCTCGCGATTGTTGCTCCAAAAGATCTTGACTGTTCCCAGAATTTAGGGCTTTGAAATGGGAAAAATGCAGCAGGAACAAATACATTACATTCTGCCGCTCAGATTCCGACCAATTTCTAGAAGGTGGCCGAGAACCGCTGAGCTGCAGGCCACAGATGTTGCCATGAGCGAAAGGTACCGATATCAGAGTTTTTATTGAATGAAAAGCGCCAGAAGAGTGAGGATAGGGTTGGAAAAAGTCATGAACCAGTTCCTGTGGCAAGCGGTATTGTAGAATGGCCTGAATAGCGAGTTTGGACGGAGATGATTGTGGTGGAACACAAGAATTGTCACACTGGTCACGTCGGGTAACGCCTCCGAAGGCGCAGGAAATGGGCGCTTAACGGGCGCTTAACGAATGTTTATCGTGAATTTAACCCAGTAAACGTCCTCACCATGCCCAATTTACCCTTCCATCCATACTAGATATACCGCAGAAGCGTTTCCGCAAAACCTTCGGCAATTTCCATTGAATACTGCCACTCTGAAACTGAAAAAAAGGATTTTTTTTCGCGAACTGATGTCTGTTGCAACCATCCCAATCCTCTAATCTCACAGTTTCCTCTTCCCTCGAGCCACCTAGGTCATTTTGGGTGCTGGGAATAACTATCCAAACGTTGGTGGATGTGTAGATGAGGGTAGCAATTGAAGAGACCAATGGTTGGTGTCGGTCAGAAGTCTTGTTTGAGAGCCACGCAGATAGCATTGCTAAACCAAGAATGAAATCTCGCTGAAATATCAGTTCGCGACCGATTTTGCTCCATCTCTTCAACGGTGTGTTCTAAATTCCCAAAATAAATCGAATTGGAGACTTGAAAGGTATCGTACCCATATTCTGCAAGGTTTGGGGCATGTACAACGCCCAGTTGAATGGTAAAAAATCGTGCGTCAATCAGTTCGCGAGAGAAATCATCTCGCGAACTGATATCAGTTCGCGAGTTCGCGAGATGATTTTTTGACGCTCGCGTTCAGCTGGATCTCGGTGGAATACTTGTTCATAGGCTTTATATTTCCATGTTCAAAGATAACTCATGCATTGAAGAGGAGGTAAGTATTACCAGAAATTTACAGAATAGGTGTACTATCGACTAAGTAATAGAACAAGGAGTTACTTCGAAACTTGCGCACGCATGAGCACCAGTGCTTTCCAAGGTACTTCAGTAGGCATGGAAAGTGTGGAAATGGCACGCGACGGCGTGTAAGTCCCGGCGATCGGGAGACAAATGGAAGGGGCGCGTGGTCACGCAAGGTACGGCGAGGGCAGGGCAGGCCGCACAGGACTGGCGCAACAGCGGCGGGCAGCAGTTCGTGTGCAGCATTTGGGGTAGATCCCAAAGAACCTGCACAGAAGTGGGCAGGCGGAGGACGTGGGGTCAGCGCAAGGGGGGCGGGGCAGCAGGTGTGGGCGCGGCGCCTGGGGAGCAACCCGAAGGATCGATTGCAGTCCACAAATGCGCTGGGTCAGGGAAGCAGCGGCGGACGGCGCACGCGCGGCGCATGGGGAGCAATACAGGGAACATCTTGCAGCCCTGAGATACGCCTGGCGCATGGCGTGGGCGGGCGTAATAAGCGCCGCGAGCCGGGACAGTGAGCGGAGGGGGCAGGACAGCGAACAGAGACACGGCAGTGGCGGGGGCAGGTAGCGCGCGCATACCACATCGTGTAGGAAGGTGTGTATGTCCGCGGGAGGTGCGCTGAAGCGCGGGGTAATTTTCGGTGGGGTCGCAGCGGGCAGGGCGCGCGGTGGGCGACGCTGGCACTTCGACAGCAGGTATTAAGGTCGCAGGGCTTGGCTCTGGTGACTTTGTGGGAGGATTGAAGGCCAGGGGTATCCGGATGGGCAAATAGATTCCGGACAAGTGAGACCAATTGCGGGCCTTCAGAGCACATTCAAGAGCTGTGGTTTTGGGACATACCCCATTAAATGTGACCGGCTTTCATCCCAATCGGCCCCCAGGTACAGCTTTTGTGCAAAATTTGTCGCATCGCTGTGGCCACTGGCAGTGCAGCGTGATTTCCGGGGGAAACAGAGGCATTCAAGGCTCGGAGTGTGAGATTGAGGTAGCTAGGACTCGGAAGAATCACATAGAAAAAGCACCGAGCGAGGGCTGGGTGTAGAGGGCCAGGGGGAGCCAGCGTACTGTACCATTTCATTCAATTCGTCGGCCTTGTGACCTGTGACATCAATGTACGAAATCCATTTTTCGTACATCGGTCGGGGGGAGTGTGACACAATTTTTTTTTTCGTAAATTGGGCGGAAAGTAGCGGGAAAGCCGCCGGGAGTCAAATCTGCTATTTAGACACCCATAGAGACCTCACAGAGAGTGTAAAACCGCTTGAAAGCGGCTGGACACAGCCTAAATTAGGCAGGCATGATATAATCCACCGTATCAATGAGGCATGCCGACGATGAAAAGGATTTGGATGTCCCGGGGATTGACGTGCCCGAGTAGATAGCGGCATTGGTAGAGTATTGTAGCATCTTGTTTGGACTGTTTTTTTATTCAGAAATAAGGCTAGTCCATGCCAAAAAATGAGGAACCAGAACGTCCAGCGAGCGCAGAGTCGGCGGTGAGTGAAGAGCTGTGGGATCGTGGGATTACCGATCTGCCTCCGTTGGTGTCAAAATTGGCACTCGTGCGAACGCCGCACGCCGCGGCCTGTTCCGCGCGTGCAGAGGCGAAAAATTTGATTTTTTAGCCCTTTTCCAGCGATTTTCGTGACTTTTTCTCAGAATTCGTACATCGCTCGGTGACCTGTGACACGTACGAAAAAATTCGTAAATTTGGGGGCCTGTGACATGTGACATACGAATTGAATAAAATGGTACAGTAGTGGAAGAGGAAAGAGCAATGATGGAGGACGATTGGCAAGTAACAAGTGTAAACAACACACCATTTTGGGTGCGTGTCCGAGCGCCATCAATTTGGCGGGAGAGCGGGTCAAGCGAGCGAAGGCGGTGGGCGGCGAAATTGGGTGAGGCGCATGCATGTGCGGCCAAGGATGCTGAGGTGATGTATCAGCACCTCCGCTAGCTTAGGGGGTTTGATACATCACCGCTCACCGCTAAGCAGGGGACCTGTGATAGATCAAAACGCCGTATACGCCTGACCCGACCCGACTCGCAGTTGCGGCTCAAGTAGTTTGATCTCGGCACCATAATGCATTGATGCCAACAAACTGGTGCCCTCCCTTCCTCCCCCACATCTCACTGCATCCATTCCCAGGTGACACTTTCGACCTCCATCATGACGCAGCGCCTTGGCTCTTGCTTGCAAAGCGAGTGGAATTCGCATGGCTGCTACCTCTGTCTGCTCAGACACTGCCGCCTGCATTATTACAAGCTACGACGGCCGCTCTGCGCATGTCGCTTGCACCCCCTTCCTCGGCCATACTTGCGCCGCCGCTGTGCATCTGTCTCTAGTCAGACGGCCGCGTACCGACCCGTGATCTATTTAGGGGAACCTTCAGCCTCTTTTCGATCGATTCGACAACAGCTCGCTGGTTGGACGTCTTCGTTCCCCTCGAACTTGCCTACGACGTCCCCAGGCGAGTCGAGTAGATGGGATTTTCGCGCCGGTGATATCGAAACGGGCTGTCATCGTGCATTCCACCTCACGGCTACGGATCCAATAGACAGGTGCAGGCTTCGCTGGCTCGATCCCGTACCGAATCCAACCTGACCCGCACTTCCCTTCTTGCTACTAGTAGATCACCTTGCTTTAGCCGCAAGCGCTCGTTATTCTGTCTGTGTGGCGACCTCGCATCGGCGAGACATCCGTACCTCAACTCCTGCTGCACGGCAATGGCTCCCCGCTCCCCGCACCTGTGGATACACCGTGACGCGCGTCTTTGATACCGCGCCACTCATACGTGCGCCGTGTCCCAGCATTAATCGTCATCTCCGCGTTATCGACTCGCACGCGCTTGAGGCCCCATGGCGCACGGAATCGATATCGAGCCGCTTCCGTCAGGAGAATTCTCGCGTTTCTGGTAATAGGCTGGAATCGTTAGTGCAGAACAAGAGCATTGGACTCTAGATGTGTGAAGTCAGCAACGGTGCAAATGGTCGGTGGAGACTGGGTCGCGCTGCGCTCGGCTTGTGGGACATGCCGACGAGCCTCACCTCTTTCTTTTATCTCCACTTGCTTTCTCTCTGCTTGGTGGACTTCATTCGCCGACTTGCATTAGCTTTGTCTCATACTTCACGGCTTCGGCTCCTTGTTTCGTTTACAATCCCATTTATTCATCTCCCCTTGAATCTCTGTGTCCCTTCCGTACGCTCATCTTCCGCGGGGACCAGATGGCCGAAGATGTAAAGAATCCGATTCAAACTAAACATTCAGAAACATGTACATAGGTCAAGATTCATTCTCGTCCAGGGAACGTCGGGCCCGACAGGAATACATATCCGTCGTGGCTTTGCAGTCTTTGCCATAAAGCTCCTCGCGTTGCTCCTGTATCATGGCCTCAGCAAGACCCTCCGCGACGAAGCGGCTCCCCAAGCTCTCCGATAATTGCGTCCAAGATTTCTTTATTGCCAGACCGAGCTCATTCGTCGCCTCATCTTGGCAGGCATTTTTGAGGACGCGCAGTCTGTGGTTCAATTAATCACTCACCAGAGCCAGTCCCACCTAATGGCATCGATATTTTATGGACATGGATGCGCGGGAAATATCCCATGGAAGTCATGATCCCAGCGTATTTCCTCGATATATCCGTGTCAGCTGAGCGGGACTCCCAAATCTCGATGGCTTTCGAGGCGAGCAGACGAGTCGCAGGACCCCCGGTTTGCACTAAGAAATTGACATCGATGTCCTCCATGACCAACAAACCTCCGGGCTTCACAAGTTGAGCTGAACATTTTAAAATGTTCTTCCCGTTGGGTACCTTGTTGGGACTTTTTATTCAACAAGATCGATGCAAGAAATGCAACAGTTGTATTGACATGAGTCATGACAAATCGAGAGTGAACTACGTCGAAGGATTGCTTTTCAAGGTCCCAAGCTTTAGTTAGGTTCAGCTGTTTGAACCTCATATTCCCCGGAATCTGCCTGGAGCGGGGTCCTCTTCAAATGAGTGCTAGCAATAGAACGGATGCTCACTGGTGCGGAAGCGGCGATATATATCCACTGCAATGACTTCAGCCTCCAGGAATTGAATTGCTGCTTGAATCGCCCTTTGAGGAATTGCATTTAGAGCATGTCCTGAATGCACAGTAATCGTCACTTACCATGCCCCACTGTTTTCCGTTCTTGGCATGAACTCCCCGAATTTTTAGGAATTGATACGCACCCCAGGTCCAAGATTTTGCGCGGATGAACTTCAGCTATTGGAGAAGGACCCAGCTCGCCGCCAAAATACCGGGTGAAGGCCGCATGCATCTCATCGAGTCTGTGCGCAGCACATGACAGTCAGCACCGTTCATTCGTAGGGTTAGATAGAATGGTACCGCCGTGTTTCTTGCTCTGACTCGTGTGTAGCCTGATATAGAGGTGTTATTGCTCGGAATGTGCCGGATAAACTGGCCAACGTACAGTCAACAGATACCCTGGGTAACCCGCTAGGTCAGCCATCTGCGAGTACACCGAGGGAGAAATCTGTTAGCCTGCACGAGGCTCAAGGTTGCGATGAGAGGTCTCTGGGTTCTATGGGATGCGCGGACTGAGTCAGAGTGGTGAACGGGCGGCCGATTACCGGCTATGCCTCTATAGCCGGAGAGTTACGTGTTTAGGCCGTTTCAAAGCTGGCGTGGCATGTCGGAAAATACAGTGAGTTGGATCCGTGTGTAATAGGCTCTTAGAGCGCCTCTAATTTATCAGTGGCTGGGAGAAGCACCTCAACTGCGTGTGCAATAAATACATTATAATCGAAACTTACGCCCCCATCTTTTGTTCTGCTTCCGCTCTGATATCGGACAACGAACCCCAACCGCGATTCGCTAGTACACGTCCATCACAATTTACTCCAAGGCAGCCGTAACTCTAATTAGTGAGAACACTACCACGCTGGATCTGAACCTTGAGTCGGGGTGCCATCATCGCACTCAAGTGGTTATGGGTTCGGGATTTGGGGTAAACGTGCGGGTGTAACATCCAAATCATCTGGGTTTACACTGCAGCACGGGAGCTGCTCTCGTTGTCAATCGATGGCACATCGATAGAGCGAGACAGAAGAAAGTCGGAAGAGATTGCATGTATGAAGTGAGTTGAATTCTATTAATGAAGATATGCCGTTCCAAATGCACTTTTATTATTTCCCAACACATATAGGTCTTTTTTCAGCTGAGTATGAGATGGGAATTTGAGGCTATTTTCCTAACATTCATATACCGGAATCGAAAATTTCCCAACACTCATTCGGTAGTTCAAAAATTCCCAGCACATTCAAGGTCAAAAATTTTTCCCAACAGATATTCGGGGTCAAAATTTTTTATTGCTTAAATCGAAGCCTATATCCAAGGACAGCCAGGGAATAGCCCCGGTGAAGGTCAGAAGGCCGTAGTTATGTTGAAAGAACACAAGGAAGATAAATGATGAACTTCCAAGAAAAGGAAATATATTGCTGCAAGCGGATGGCTGTGAATACAGGAGTGGAGCACGGGCAGGCTTGTAGACTAAGCTTCAGGTCCTGATGCGACATTTCATTGGTTCTGTCCGGCTAGCCCATCCTTGATGATGGATTTCCTTTTTTCGAAGTTCACCATTTGTCTTCCTTGTGTTTGTTAAACACAACTACGGCCTTCTGACCTTCGTCGGGGCTATTTCCTGGCTGTCCTTGGATATAGGCTTCGATTTAAGCAATAAAAATTTCTGACCCCGAATGTGTGTTGGGAAAATTTTCCGACCTCGGATGTGTTGGGAATTTTTGAACTACCAAATGAGTGTTGGGAAATTTTCGATTCTTGTAAATGAATGTTGGGAAGATGGCCTCAAATTCCCATCTCATACTCAGCTGAAAAAAAAGCCTATATGTGTTGGGAAAAGATGAAATTTTTCTATGTGTGTTGGGAAAAAGTGATATGGGTTGGGAAATAATAAAAGTGCAATTGGAACGGCATATAAAGAGAGAGAATCCAGCATTCAAAGTGACACTTAGCGAACAGTACGCCACCAAGTATTACGGTCGGCGATGATGATCACAAATTCTGGTCCGGTGCCCTCCCTGCGTCACTGTATCCAGTTGATGATGGCGTCGCGAGCAACGAAAATGGCCGCCGTCGTCTAGGACACAAACATAATGAGCATTCGATTGCGAGAGGATGTTTGTGCTGCGCACCCAGCGGATAACAAAATTCCCGTGACCTTTAGGTTAGGGTCTTATAGCGCCCAATTTTCAAAAAAACTTGCAGGCCATCACATTTTCGTCAGCGTTTTTCGCGTCATCACTTTTTCTTCGCGCTAAAATGGTTCGGCTTGGATGATGGCCGGGATCAGCCTCATAATCTCGCTTATGTTCTGTATCTCGTTAGTCTATGTCCCCTGCGAACCTCTTCTACAAAGCTTGTGTCTGAGAACCGAGTCATCGGGTGCGGGGGGAGGTGTTGCGGGAAAACCCGAAGGAAGGCTCGGGCTCGCGGGATAGAGAGAATTCGAAGGACGGCGGACCGCCAGAGAGCCAGGAGAGGCGGTGCTGACAATTGTTCCACAAACTTCCCAAGTGCATCTGAACACTACGAGAGTGTTACAGCTAAGTGAGAAACGATAGACAGTTTTCGATTTTAGCACAACTTCGGCTAAGTTCGGCCAAAGTTCGGCTGTTCTATATTTATGGGTTGTGAAGCCTTTTTTGTTGCAGTCTCTACTGTCGTGCTATTCCATCTTCTCTACCACCATGCCAGGCAATCGACGCAATATACCCGCGCTCAGAAACAATTGGTTGTTATCATGAAGGCGAATGGGAGCCCTCGGGAGCTTAATTTTGCAGGACACGAGCGAACTAAATTTGGCTTGCCGAACTTTGGCCGAACTTAGCCGAAGTTGTGCTAAAATCGAAAACTGTCTATCGTTTCTCACTTAGCTGTAATGCTCTAACCAGGATCCTATCTGGATGTCTCTGGAGATTTTTGCGAGGTGTCCATTGTCTTTCGTGTCAAAGGCTCTATCACATTTCTGCACTCGCTCTCATTCTTTTCTGCGAAATTCCTCCGGCTCTGGATGGCACAAGAGTTTTTTCAATATCTGGCTAGCCAAAGGTGCAAAATCCGGGAGCAAACACCATCTTTGAGCAGCATAAATTGGCTGATAGGAATCTAAACACAATCAAAAGCAATTTACTACTGTTCGATTTCCTTCAATTCGTATGGTCACAGGTCACACGTACAAAAATCTACGAAATATTTCGTAGGTCACAGGGTCACAAAGGCTCAATACGAAAGGTCCTCACCAATTTAACACCAAAAATTCGCTCCGGGCGGCCCTGCGGGGCAGTTTTATACGAAATTTTCGTAAGTCACACAAGTTGCAAGCCCGCATACGAAAGGATCATTTCGTATTTGATGTCACACGCCAAAGTGGCGTACGAATTGAACGAAATGGAACAGTAATCTTTGGGTCCAAACATTATTCCAAGAACCTCCAAGCATAGCGCGCTGCATTCCGTTTTAGTGTGACTTTATGATGGCTATGGCAGACAATCCTCAGCTGCTGTTTGCATTCTGCAGATATCAAAAACTGAAACGGTGCAAAGGGTTACCACAAGATTCACGATCAGGACAGGACATACAGGCGTAGGTCTGGAATATTTTGTAATACATCCAAGCATACTCAGTTCCAAAAGAAAGAAAGGAAAACCCTTGCTGAGGATAGGTACCGCAGGACACAAGCGTGAAGGGGATGTGTTCAGTTCTTGTGATCCCGCTGTCCCTGCCCCCGGAGAATCTGGTCCAGAACATTTTGCAGACGGCGCTCGATGGATCGTGTAGCCGTGCGTGCGTTTGCGGAGGGGGGTGGGAAGATATCAATCCTTGTTTTTATTCTGTAACTGTGGAAATTTCTCTCTCTATTCTTCCACGACAATATGGAGTTCCTGCTTTTCAAGTCACCTATACAAATAAGGCACTGATATTGGAGAAAATTAATACACTACACGAAACCTATCCATCTTTGACTTACCTGGACCAGAAGCGTAAACAACCATTGTCTCTGCCCAAACTTGCAGGTTTTCATTTCAATCTTCTTCAATGAAAGAGTCTCAACTTGCGGGATCATCCTGCTGGACGGCGTAACATACCAAGCTCATAGCTTGTCGCAAACTGGACAGTCATGTCCGAAATTGTTGCCGGCCCCGGGTTGTGTTCCTCGTCAACGGAAAATTATAATGTATTGGCCTGACCCAAAAATGTTCACTGCTTTTCTGGTGAAGTAAATGCACATGGAAGACTGGTGAATTTTTTTAGGCACATACTTGCACGGGCATAAAATACGGCTCGGACCGATACACAAAACCAAATTGAACAGTTGATTCGAAGGATACAAAAATTTCTCTGAGATGGTCACGGGCCGTGCCGCTTGTCGGCCCTACTCTCCTTATAGTATTCAAGGCCCCACAGATGTTCAATACTCCCAGCGCATCCCCTTCCCTGTCCTGGCACCGCACGTATGTTGTGCGTGTGACACTGCCCGTTGCATTCACCAAGCACTGAGCTACGGAAACCGAATTAATTAGGGGCACCTATCTACAGGTATGCGTACGCTTATCGCACATAGCTACTATCCG
The DNA here is from genome assembly GCA_029378375.1 of Mycena olivaceomarginata. NCBI lineage: Eukaryota > Fungi > Basidiomycota > Agaricomycetes > Agaricales > Mycenaceae > Mycena > Mycena olivaceomarginata. Next base: position 62,081 of record JARKIC010000917.1, on the reverse strand, counting down.
AGGCAAGTCCGAGGTCCGAAATCCAAAATTATCTACATCGATGAATCAATATCCACCTTGAACTTCGGTGGCTGTGGATAAGGATAGGGATGGAGATGGCTCATGTAAGATTGGGAGCAACTGTCTGCGACTGTGAGAATCATGAGGGGAAACGACGAGTGTCTCCGGTTTTCCTACGGTCGAATGATTGATTATTGTTTACAATGAGGCGCGAAGTGAATCACGCCCAGCGCATGATCAACGGCTCGTATATTGACCCAACGTCGCATACTCAGTTGGCGGTCTCTGCGATGACAAGGTAGAGGACCCAAATAGGAGGGAGGGGAGATCTGTCGCTACTTCGGTCAAGTGGGATGGGAGAAATGAAATGAGGCTCACTAAGTAACAGAACCATGACTGGACGTGCTCAACTGTAACGATGCCATGAAGTGGAGAATAGCAGACAAAAATGTACACCTTGTATCTGCTATAGTACAGAAGTGCCTATGGTTCTTGATTAACGAATGAGAGGCGGAGAGGTGCAGATAGTGCACCTGGACGACAATGACTTGTGGCGGAAGAGAATTCAGCATTTGAAGAAGTCTTCAGACTATTCGAGCCACGCATACCATACAGCATCGTATCGAGGAGCACGCCGATGAGGAAGGAGTCAAAATTGTCGTGCTTCAATTCCATTTGGTGAGGAAGAAAAGAGAACTGCTACGGACAGGAGAGTAACACCTGGGGCAGCGGCAGCGGGGAGGGGCTTGTTGAGACAGCTAGCAGCGGAATCGAAAGCGTTCACCCAAGCCGACGGCACTCTTTAAACCGTACATATGCGTTCATCTGCAATGATTCTGCATGTGAATGCGCGGAGAGAAGGCTAATAGTAGGAAGCAAAGGACGGAATATGGGAATCGGCGGCGGAAACAGGAGTGAGCATTGGACCCAGAATAACCGCAATTCAGTTTGATACGGGCCTTCCGCTGCGCAACGCGTCTGCTGAGAGAATTTCGGAGATTGACCCTGGAAAGCTATGTGTTCTTCGACTTGCACTATGGAGGCAAGAGTCGCAGCGGAGGAACACGTATGGGTCGCTGTAGATCCCAGTCGTCAGCCTATCGGACAAAATTGAAACGGAAATTAGGGTCCTACGGCAACTGGCTCGCCTAGATTCTGGTTTGCGCGGATGGAACTTTGATGGAAAAAGTCAACTGGAGAACAACCGAAATAGTACCCAAACGAATCGCCAACGGTATGTGGAGTCCGAAAGCTCTAAAGCCCAAAAAGGCCTCTGTCAGATGCTGAGTTCTGCCGACGAGGATTTGAGAACTATGCACTGCGCTGAGAGATTCCGGGATGCGTATCGGCGCTGATTCCGGATTAATGAAGACGCCAGGTGTAAGAGAAAGCTAGTGCACGTCTAGCATAAAAGGCTTTGCTGGGTGGATGGACGAAGGAGATGATGACTGTCAGACTGGAGGAGAGTTTGTTTACGTGTCGGGGCCGCCGGTCCGGTGTTTCCGATTGCACCCGATATCTCCTTTCCGTCCGACGCTCATCTCACTCCAAGCCTCCTATTCGCGTTTCATGAGGCCTTGCATTTGATTCATGCCTTGCTTTCCGCGCGTCCTGACCTTGTACCTCGGTCGACTCCCACCGGAGCTCTGGAGATTATCTTTCGAAAGCGCGAATTTGGCGTGAATTTTCGAGAGGTTTACTTACTTCGAAGGTCTCTCAAAAGCCAGCGATGCCAACGGCGGGGCTGCCTGATACCGGGAGTACCACTATTTCGTTGGCTAGTTGGGAGGATGATTACCAGTACTACGCTGGTGGCAGCGGCGGCGACATAAGGTGCGCTTTCATTCCATCTCGTCTTTCTTTCATTCTATGGTCTGACTGTGTAGCGGGACGACGGTTGACTTGACGGCCGGCGGGATGGTGTATAGACTCTCACAACGCTGGATCCCGCGATGCACTATAAGCCGTGGCGATCGTTTCGGGGCTCTGAAACGTGGGTTTCTTCATTTTTCCCTTGCCTATTTTACGCATTTCAATACTCTGCCCTCTTATCTTGCACATTATCCCTACACTCGAGACCGTCTTTCCCGCAGATTTGCCCGCACCCACGGATCTTACTCCATTCTCCCCGGTCGCTCTGCGCCAACAACGCGCAGTTCCACGGCGCGCGAGCGCAAGATGTGGTAGACGCTGTTTGAGGTGAAACCCGTTCCCCATCGATCGATGGGTGTCCTTCCCTACCTTCGTTCCGACGATGGGATGGGAATCTGCGGGAGGGCTGATCCATTCGTTCTCTCTCCTTGCCTCATGACTCCTTCCTCGTTCTCCCTCCTATTGCCCTCCCTCCTCGTATCTTTGATCGCCCGCTGACGTTCTCCTCCTTCTATACGCACACACCCAGATCTGGATGGACGATGGCGAAGGCGAAGAAAGTGGAGACGGCATCGGTGGTCGTGGCGCTTGGGTGCGTACGATCCTTATGATTTCTGCTCTTGTTTCGGCGCTGCTGGAAGATCGGAAGGGGGCGCTCCTCCAGCTTTGGCGCAGCGGGGAGGGGTGGAAGTTGTCGTGGACACGAGTGCCCGCGGCTTGAACTGGGGATGCCTGTCTCAATAACCGCGCTTATGACTTGGGGGCCGAAGCGAGGCGGCCCGCCGTGTACGCATCGGGTCATGCATCCGCAACGGGGAGGAGTGATCAGGGAGAGTGTATATGCGGTGTACGCTGTCGGGTGAATGGCGTATGGGCGGGATGTGCTCCTCATGTACATGCTTCCCATCGGCGAATTATACTAACCGTCGTCCACGCGCGCCCTCCTCCCTTCTGATTCATTTCGTTCCCGTCCCCCCCGGCTCTCTGCATTACCTTCCCCTCTTCTTTCCCTTCCCGAAGCTTGTACTCACCTCTCCTCCCTCTTGGGTCGCATCCACCGGCTCCACCGTCGTCTCCGCTCCAGGATGGCGATATGCACACACACGTCTCGTTTAGCGCCATCAATGCCTTCGGTTCTTGCTACACTCCGGTTCTTTTCTTTTCCCTCACGCTGGGCCTCCCGGGGTGATGTGTAGGTCTAGACCAGGCGGATCTGTCGTTCGGAGCGCCTTCTGTGGGACATTTGGCGAGTCGCATGTCGGTCTGATCTCCTTGATGTCGGTCTGAAGCCTTTCAAACCGTGTTGTGACCCAGCTAATTCCCTGCACCAGTCACCCGGCTCCTCTGCCTCATGCCGAAGCTCGGAACCATACGCAAATTTATTCACAGATGAGTAAATTTCCGCCAGCGCTGAAGTTTCCTTGTCAACGCTTGTGTACTTATCCTTTCCTGAGTCTTATACAGTATCTTTCCTCACGGGGTCCCGTTGTTTCCGGTTCCATTTAGCGCCAATGTATCCATCTATAGCCGACAGTTTGAATGACAAATGCTTCTTAAGGCACACACTTTACGGCCGCACATGGTGTGGCGTCCCGTATGCACAAGTGCTGGGTTTGATTGAAATTTTGTGCAGCTGGCACCGGCAACGCAATGTTTTGCATTCATCAACGATATGTTCCTCGCCGGAGTTACGCGTTCGGAGGATCTCGTCGCATCGAAGAATCGAAGGTTCTTCCGGGCCATCTTCGAGCCGTTTTGTCCCGCATTTGGCCCTCAGGGACATGGCAGATCAATACTGTCATGCCCCTTACATCGTACCTGTTTTAATATAATTCATTTGTTTAGTGACTTGTGGTACTTACGATACATTCCATCTGTAGCACTGCCTTGACCCTTGCACTTATACTCTTGGTTCGTCATAGTACGCTTCGTCGAATCAACACCAGTTTCGGGACTACCTAGCCCTCGGGATTTTCTCCTCGTTCGTGCTCTCCCTCGTTCGTGCTCTCGTTCTACCTTCGGCCATCTCGGGGCCAGCCCCGTGACAGAAGTCGTCTCCGTCCCCGTCTTCCCGCTCATCGAGACCCATCTCTGTCGAGATGAAACGTTTTTTCCACTTTCACACCTCGAGGCACGGGAAAGGCTCGCATTTGGCACAGGCTTCTCAGGGTGACTATACTCAAGATGGTGCTCAGCACTCCCAGGCGCCACGTGCTCAGGAGATCCGTCGCGCAGTCTCATATCCTGCCCTCTCGGTCTTGCCGTCAAGCTTTTCAAACGGGACGCCGAATAAATCCTCGTTCGAAGCCATGTTCGACCAACAGACCCAGGCTGCACCAGCTACCGTCGAAATCCCACGTGCCCCTAAGGCTCTGCCCCCGACGCCGAGTGCCCCCGGGGAACGCATGGCAGAACTAACGGACGAAGAGATTTACAGAGTGGCGGTTAGCAACGCTGGCACAAGCATCGGCAAAGACACTGGCAAAGCCGAGGGAAGTCTGGATAGATTGGAAGATGGACTCGGAGCTGGTATAAATTCCCGCTGCATTGGGCTGATAATAGTTTTATTGACGCCAGAGGCATCCAGCTGCGTCGAATGTGAGAACGATTGCGTCAACGGTGCAGGCCATCACTGGGAATGAGGTGGTGCAAGAGATCGGAAGCGCTGTCGTTAAAGGTGTTCCGCTGCTCATGAAGGCGCTCGAAGGATTGTCCAAGGCGCATCCTTTTGCACAAGGTGCGCGCAGAGCGTGGCTTCTATTGTTGCATCTAACAAATTCATCAAGTGGCTTTTCTGCCTTTCAAGTTTGCGTATGAACAGGAGCAGAAGCGCCGGGAGAATGACAGGTACGGCGATTCGCTTAGGGTGAGGCGGCAATTTTTATTTCGGTTCTCTCTTCCCAGAGCTCGGACGTCATTGTTCGAATCAATTGTGGATGTCATGCGACTCAATGTCGAGTAGGTTTGCAATTTCTTCTCTTTCGCTCTATGCCGCCGCTGAAATACCCCAAAGAATCAGAGTCACCATCGAGCCGACTGCACATGGCCGACTTGCTGAACTCGGGGAACAGATGAAGGCAGATATAAGGGGATGTTACAACGGTGCGTGCATAATCTAACTAATTCTATTCCGAGTGGGTCGGCGGCTAATGCAAGATGTCGATTTAGTGTTGGACGCCATGCAAAAGCAGAGCCTGATTGTGAAGTTTTGCAAGGCGGAAGACTGGGGCAAGCAACTTGGACAATATAAGGCCACATTCCAGCGCCGGCACGATGATCTCCATTCTACTCTGACACTCAACATGGCGATGGAGGTCCACACCATGCCCACAAAGTGAGTGCTTGGACTCTGCAGCAAAGTCTCCCAGTTTTTACAGTTCTGTGCATCAGGATCGAAGAGTGCGTTCGCTCGCACCTGTTGCGCAAGCTGGTTTAATTGTCATTCGCAGTATAGTGCAAAAATTCATGAAGGCGTTCCAAGCTGCCAAGACTCCGCAAGATCGCATCATCGAGGCGTATTTCAGGGCGAATGGTGACGAGGACGCCGTCATGAAGGACGACGCTAAATTCGCCAACCTCATCAAGCTCGTGAACCAATCAACCGTCACACACGACATCCAGTCCCCTTCTGCGGCAGGTTCTGGCACGAATAAATCCCGCACGGGAGGCGCGGGTGTTCAGGCAACCGGGAAGACCAAACTGGATGAAGACGAGCGAGCAGATGTGGCACGAATCCGCAAAGAGTATCGGACGGACATTACGTTGGTGATAGAGGAGAATATGGGGATTTTCACGAAGCGCTTGGAACTGGGTCTGCGCCGTCTCGAAGAGGATTTAAGGCACGACATTCATCGCGAGGCGGATCACGTCATCAGTCATATGGAGGGACCGTACATGCAACTCGATGACAAGGTATGTGTTGCTTACCCTCATTCCACTGTATCCCTGTCGTGACACCGGGTTTGGTAGATTATGCGCCAGGTTTGGAAGGACCAGGTATTAAATGATTGTCTTTCCAATTCGTTATCAGCTCATGTTGACCAGGGCTGGCGAGGTCATGCCAAGACTCGGACATTGGTGTTGGCACTCCGTGATTATTTGGTTGCGCGAGCCGGACAAGCAAATAAACAGATCTTCGCTGTCGCTCCCGCTTCTTCACGTGCCCCAGATTCTCACTGTCAGGACCCCGAAACCGCCATGGGCGCCCCACTGCCTGACAGTTGGATGGTTCAATATCTGCACGTCAAACAAGTTCGAAATTTGCAGCGTAAGTTTTCTTTCTTGGCTGTGAGTTCATTTGTCGTCGGTCCTAAATACATTCACAGAGGTCCTAGACCCGGATACTTCCGGTTTAGTACGATCGTTGAAGTAAATACATTCACCCAGAGCGGGCAGCCTGGCTGGAGGTAAATTTTGTTTTTCATTTCGGAGCGCCCGGTCTGATTGAATGGGTTGTCTACAGCCTACCGCGATGGATCTCGTACTGGGCAATAGGATGGCAAATTTACGCCACGAGATATTGCACTGAGATCGACGAGATCTTCTCGGAGATGTTACTCCTCCGAGACCAAGTGGGAGCGCAGATGCCAGGAAACAAGCGGTACATCAACACCTACATATCCGAGATTTGGCCGATCGTAGTCGGTCTTACGAGCGGGATCGAGAGGTTTGAAGCGGCAGATTGGCTGGCGGACCATTTCAAAGAGTACATTGACGCCCAGGAAGCAGCTCTTGGGTCCCGTTTGGAAAAGATCCAGTACGACATTGATTCTTTGGACACAGTCCACGAAATTCTTCGGAGCGAGCCGATAGAACGCGTATGGATCATATATTCCCACTTCCTCGTAGCTCTGAGCTCACCCAGTTGTTCAGTCAATTTTTATCCTTCTCGCCATTATTTTACGCCGCCATCTTGCGAAGATGCATTTGTGTATCATCACAGAGCTGAACGCCGAGGAACTCCCGGATGATGCAGGTACAGTCAAGTTCGTTGTCGAAGCTGCATGGATGAGGTATAATGACCTCCTTGGTTTGTTTTCAATCCGCTCTATCGCACTGGGGTACTCACTCTCGTGTCATTCTTTTTCTCTGTTAGCTCTTTATAAGCATCAGCAAATCGCCCATATGAAACAGAACTTTGATTGGTTTTCGTGCGGTCTAGTGAGGTTCATGACTGCTACTACTTTCCTCGCTATTCTGATCGCTTCCATCGTAGTTTAGCAGTCAGTTACTTCGCTATCCTCGTGGCTGGTGTTGATGTCTCGCCAGATTATTTCGCGTGGAAGAACTGGACCAACGAACAACATTACAAAACAAACGAAATCCCCTCGTACGGCTCTGTCTCTCAGATCAGCCAAATGAACGTCAAGGAGCTGGAGGGTTTTCTCATCCACATGGCCAGGCCAATTAATATTGAACCGGACAAAGTGAAGCAACCAGTAATGTGCGTCGAGTTCGGACTCTTATATCATTCGTAATTCTGCTTCAGCGACGCAAATCCGGAGGCGACAGAGATGCAAGTGGAAAGTCAACCACTTCCTGACTCCATTCAATTGGCCAAGTATATCTGCCTTTTTGTTTTGTATATGTCATTCATGGATATTCGTAGTCCTTCAAGCGGTGATCAGAATATATCTACGAACCTGTCCGAGATCCAGAATTGTCTGTAAGTTCGTCTTCTTTAAGAGTTGGGGCCTAGAAATAAAAATCGGTTCACCTAGATCGGGGGTTTGGTTCGGCTTCCACATCACGGAGGAAGAACCCCCCAGCGCCAGAAGCGACATGTTCTATCTCAAAATCCGCACCACAATCTTCTCAGGGCAAACAGAGCTCAACATTCAGGGTGAAGGGCAGTCGCCTTGGTGGACTCCGGATGTTGGGACCATTCTGGGGACCGTGACCACAACGCCAAATCCAGAGAACAAATTCGAATTAAATTTCTATCTCCAAGTCCCCGACGCATGGTATAGTTACCGCGGGACTTTCGCACCGGATCTTCAAATTATTAGCGGTCAGTGCGACACGATCGGCCCAAACGGGTCTTCCAGCCGGGACACTTTCATCCTCAAAAAGACACCTGTCGACAGGATCATGTGCCATCGGCCGCTGGTCTCACGGCTAAATGCCAGGGAGCTATGGTTATTTGCAAAAAATGCTATCGTGGATGATTTGCGTCGACGCAAACCATCTGTGAAGTACCTTTACACTCGCATGAAGATGATCAAGCGATACCAGGAACTCCTTTACCGCACTGACGGACCAGAAGATCGTTCTGAACTTAGCCGCCTCAGAACTTCATTTACGGTGCAGGAGGTTATCGAACTCCGCAAAATGTTCAATTGGTATACGCGCGCCGGTGATTTTCAACAGTAAGGCAAAGCTGGACTTTTCCTCTTCTAAACCTTTACCCAACTTCTAGGGCTCTATATTGCGACAACTGTGGGTCCTGGATAACTCGGTCCAGAGTCTTTTGTTTCGACTGCGAAGGTGGTAATACGGTAGATTTCGACCTGAAGGAGGAATGCGTCTCCTGCACGATGTCTAGAAGCGACCTGCTCGCTCCACACCTGCCTACCCATCTGCTGTTGAAAACACGAGACATGCTATTGCTCATGCATCAGTCCTCAATCAAGAGCAGAGCAATATATTGCAGGGATTTAGCCACTCGGATATATGCCCAGGCAGCCGCAGTCCCCACAAGCCCTGCAGCTACAGACGGAGGCGCGTCTGCTTTAGTTGATGCCAGCTCAGTTACTGTCACGGTCAGCGCCACCGTCAACACAAATACAGCGGACTCCTCTCAATCCCCTCCACCTGCGTCTGATAGCGCTGATCCCCAAACCAGTGAGTCCATGCTCGATAATAATATCCCAATTCCTAAACCCTACCCACAGCTGCTTCCGATGGCGATGAAGGGTTCAAGTCGGATTCTGCTGTCAACACTCAGTCGGACAACAACGCCACACCTACGCCTGTTTCCACCTCCGAGACAGTCGATCCACAGGGAACAGTCGGGGAATCTCAGCCAGAGATTGCCAATGGTCCAAATCAATCTGAATCAGGCGATGTGGATGACAGGAATGCGAACACCCAACAAGGAATTATCACGTTGAAATGCTTAATCTGCCGTGAAAAAGTTTCCACGCCATGCTGGTATTGTATGGACTGTGCAGGTGAGTGAATAATCGTTTAGATCCATGGGTCACTCAATAGCTGAAATTATACAGAGGTGGACGCATTCGTCTGCACTGCTTGCGAGACTAAAACGGAAGAGCTATATCCATGGGATTATGTCCGCCGATACCGCGAAGAGGTTGGATATGTCAAGGAAGCTAAGGAATCTCTGGCCATTTTGAAGAACCCCTCGACCCACACCGTTCTCCATATGCTCATTCGATTCGGCAATACGGTGAGTACACAGACAGCAGACGCGCCGGCAACGGATATTGGCCAAGCATTGCATGAGGTTGAACACCGTCTCTTGGGGAGGATGGACGAAGATAAAAGGCAGATGGAGAAGCGGCTGGCGAAAATTGAGGCCCTTTTGGAAGCGTTGGTGCTGGGAAATGCGGAACGTTCTTAGTTGGATCTGAACACGCACCATATGTACATCGAACCCCCAACTTTGTTTTATTTATCTCGTAGCTTCGTGTCCTCGTGCTCCCTAATGTTAGAGATGGAGGTGGTGGATTTCCGCACAGCGACTAGAACCCGGACGACTGCCTCCAGTCAGCGTACTCTTACTCTGCGTCCATGGGTGCGCGTTTGAGTTCCCCGCCCGAGCTACCTCCCGACTGAGCTTATCATTCTCCGGCCGTAGCGGGGAAAGAAAAACCGACTTTCATGCTGTGCTCATGAAACTGGCAGACAGGAAAACAAGGCCTAGTGGCGGATAATCCGTGCCTGCAGTCAATACGTTTTTGCCCCAGTGATTAATTCTATGGGAGGAGCTGGTTCGAATCTAGCCCGGGCCCTAGAATGGAGAAGGCGTGCTTTGTGTGTGGGCAAGGGTACCCTTTTTGCGTTTGTGATCCGTTTTGTGCTTGTGGCCTCAGAATACTGGACGATCCTGCAAGAAAGTGGAAGATCAGGCCGATTAAAAAAATTGGTGTCCAGTTTCAGTGACTTTCCTCAAGAAACACCATATTCTAGATATTGTTGTATGAGTACCCCCTTTGTTTTGGCTTATAAGATCTCACAGATCCTGGTGTGACCTCAAAAACAGGTTCGCAATTGTTGGCTAAAAAAGAATCCCTATGACATCTCCCTCTTTATAAAATACGGGTCTCCGTCTGAAGCCTTTAAACTCCACTCTGAGATATCCGGGCCCTAAATTTTGGAGGCGCCCGTCAATTAGTGCACTCGGTGAACTATCAACTGCCGGTATCTTGGCGCTCGAAGCTGGATTGCAACACGCTCATGTTAATTTCTCGCCATAAACCGCACGGAATCCGTATAACTGGCAGTCCGGGGTTTGAATCCCCGCGTTCGAACTGAGCAGCTGTTTTCTCTTCCTTCCTCCGTTTATTATTTTTCTTCTTCCGACTTCAATTTAAGAATCTGGCGATCAGTACCGCTTGAAGCCTGACTAGTTTACTTCCCACTCCAACCACATTAACAGGCCAGGACCACCATGTATGTGTTCGATCCACTTTTATCATGATTTGGGACAAGGATATACCAGGATAAATTGGGGATGGAGTTGGGCTTATAAGGTTGCAGACCAAATTTCGAGAGAAAGTGATGTGGCGATCAAAAGTTACGGCGTTTTGACCACCGTTCCGAAGCGTGTGAAGCCTATTTTCTTGTCATCATCCAGACGCCACTGGTTCTAGCTCGTTCTTCTCCAGATCTTCACCAATCTGGGACTTTCTGGGCTTATTCTGTTCGTCTGATTCAGTAAATCAGCTTCGGTTATTAATGGGTTTAAATAGGCGAGATTTTGCGTGTAGCGCCGCCGTGTACCAGACCTCAACAAAGAATCGGATCTGATCCTGAAGCGCAAAGTTCGGCCCACCGCCACATCGAATGACCTATTAACGGTGCAAGTTTGGATCCTCGCATGGGTGCTCCTTAGTGGGTATGGTTTTGCTTTCAAAATGCGTCAAGATTTTAACTGCTATATTGCTCGCGAGTCTATATCAGAAGAATAGGACTGGGACTGCCCAGTTTCTTCGGCTAAAATGTGAAGCAATGCCGACGCCCACGTGACTAATATGGGAGCGGCAATCGCTCTCGCTTGTGCACTCTCGACATCGTTACAGCTGTTTTCATATCTATGCGGAAAACGAAAAAAAAAAGGTTCGGCCGTTTGATGGTTCACACGGCCCCTAAGTTTAGTATACAAGGATATTGAGAGCAAAGTAAATGTATCTAAAGGTAGAGAAGTGACTTTGGGGCTTCTCCAAGCACTGCATATAAGGCTCATTTTTTTTTACGTTTTCTGCATAGAATAGGAAAACAGCTGCAAGTAAGTAAAGTGCTGTTACATTTATCAGCCATCAATATTTGGTATATTAATCTTCGCCTCTTGCACGCCTCGATGCTGTTCTACTTCACCTTCCTTCAACTTCATTTGCAGGATCAACCTCTTGCTCACGCTTTCGTCATCGGGTTTGAGACGGCCCGGAAGTCAGATGGGGTGGAAGTGTCAGGGGGCTGAACCGGCGGTGATAGTGGTGGTAGCGGAAGCACATAGACAGTGTGACATAGTCTGATCCAGAGACATTGAAGTCAGCTATAGCATAATCTGACCACCCTAGGGCTATTTCCAAGTAAATATATACCTCTCATAACTGAAAGGGTGCTTACCATGATAGTCTGGTTCAAGTTAAGGCTCCAACAGTTTTCGTTTATAAACATTTTAAACGGAAATAACCGTTTAAATTTTGTTTAGTTTAGGGACCCCTGCAAATAATTAATAAACGGTTTTTAAACGGTTAAACGGTTACTAGAGGACAGCCCCTTCCAATGCATGAGAGGGAGATTTTTGGAGACTGTAGGGGTGCTTGGAGCCACATACGACCCAGCGCACAGCAATGCTTTCCCTTCAGCGCTGGGTAGGCACCCAGTTTCTCAGATTCATAATTCATGGTGGGCCCCCATTCTTCCTCGCCACCCTGTTATCTGCCAGGCCAGCCTTCCGGCAAATGAAATGCTGGGTTTTATGAACTCACACTGACTATCCCAGGTCAGCATCGAAGGTCAGCAAAAGACACTGTTTATAAACTGTTTAAACTGTTTAAAACGGTTTCCCTTCCGTTTTGGTTTAGTTTAGCCTCGGCTGTAAACGAAAACGAAATGTTTGGAGCCTTGGTTCAAGTGCAGGATCAAGCTCAAAAGCCGTGTTCCAGTGCAACTCCAAAGGCCCGGGATGGTGTGCAGGAGATGGAAGAGGATAGTTGAGTATTGAATTGGCGGAAATTATATCTGCTTGAGCTCATTCAACAACTTAAGTCCTTTGACAGCCTGTCACCAGAAGCGATGTTCATCAACTGTCAACTACGGCAGCAAGTCCTATGCCCATAGGACTGAGTCCTACGCCAATAGGACTGAGTCCTACTTCATAGGACTGGGCAGTCCTAGTCCTACTCTTCTGGTCACTCCTCATTGCTCGCTTATGGCTGCCCATGAGCCGAAAGCAGTCAAATTCAGTATCAACAACTTTTGGAATTCTTTGGGGAGATAGTAAGGGTTGGGAATGGATGTGTTAGGCCAGGTATATTTATACTACTGTCAACAAGCCATATACACTTTAATTTGGCCCGCTACAAGCATTTTCTGTTGTGCGGTGGCCAGTTAGTTAACAGTGCTCCTCCTCGGCATTTGAATGCATGTCAGAAAAAAAATTACACTTCCCCTTAAGTATGTTTAATACCCCCCCTACGACCTCCCTACAACTTCCAATGCGCTGGGGCCGCCATAACAGGCCGCAATCTCGCATTGACTTGGGTGGCTGACTAAGCCATCATTGCCCATTTTTGGTATGTCGCCGGAAGAAAATTCAGCATACCCTCAGATCGTCATGTAAATCCGGCAAACATGGTTTAAATGGATCATAGGATGTACACTGTGTGCCCGACGCTCCCTGGATATGGTCTGACCTTTCCAATATCCTCGGATTGACTGCGAATGCTGAGGTGGCCGACTAACCCCTCGATAATAAGCGGTGCAGGTTCAACTTCTTTGTCGCTTGTGTTTTTTTTTTTTTTTTTCTTTTTGGTGGTACGAAATCGAGCCGAGCAACTAACAATAGGGTAGCCCTCGGCGCGCGTAAGGTTCGGACCTTCGAGGTCCAGGAGTGAAAAATGAGACCAAACCAGAGAAATGCACATCTGCACACCCTTGCGGGGCAGTGTGGGGATGCGGGGCTAACCGACTCCTCTTATACGGAGTTGGTTATGTGTTAGTGCCCTGCGACCCACTAATACTCTGGATTCCTTCAGCCAGTTTTCCGGCAGCTTATCCTCGTCGTCCAGAATTCCGGACCAGGTCTCTCTAACCAGGGTTGGCGCCAGACGGGGGCGGTTTCTTGTGGTAGACCTGTTTGCAAGCATAATGTCCTGTTGTAGGCGTTGGTTTATGTTGAAAATCCACTTGTTTATGATCTCCGCTTCACTAAGCGGCTCTCCGGACCGCGATATGACCCGGTCATTACGTATTATCCATATTGTGTATGCCGACTCTGACATCAGGATTTTGTAAAGGCGTCTTGTACTTTGACTGGGTCTTCCCATCTCATTCTTGAAGCCGACAAGGCCGCATCCGAGGATGCTCCCAAGGGAGACCTCAGGCCAATCCAGTTCTCTTTCTTTCCAGAGTTTCTCCGCCGCATTCCAGATGATCTCGGCACCTGGGCTCTTGCAGCGTAACAGGATGTGTTCGAGGCTCTCTTCCTCGCCGCAGTATTGGCATGTTGCTCTGTCTTGGCATTCCGGTATGTGTGTCCAGTAGTGTCCTACCCTGTGTGCATTGTGCATTGCCCTCCACAGGAATTGGGATGTGCGTGGTAGGAAGGTCTTGTCGCGGAGGGAGCGCCAGATCTCCTTGTCCGTAACCAATCTGCCTCGCAAAGTCTTGAGGCTGGCCTTCACTTCATTTAGTTTGTGTTTCGTCGATGATCTAAGGTCCAGTGCCTGTGTTTTGATTTCCCGGATACCCTTATAGAAGGTCTTTTGCCTGTTTCCTTGCAGGCGTATACCGGTGAGTTTTGTCCCTGCTGGAATATCCAGCTCAATCTCACGTGTTCTGGTACCTGTTGTCCCTAGTTTTGCAAGCCTCATAGCTTCATGGCATAGTTTCTGTGCAGCGGATCCCTGCTTTGCGACAACAAATTTGGTTTTGGCTTTGCGCATCTTCAACTCAGCGGCAAGACACTTCAGTATCTTATTGTGGCGGATGTCTACCCACCCCTCGCGTTCCATTTCTGCGAGTTTCTCAGTCATAGCTTTGCTCACATAGTCGTGCAGGCTGACCAAGGTGAGCTCTGTTTCGCTGTCTGTATTGCGTACAGCCTCCAGTGTGGCGGCGATTTCCGCGACCTGCGATGATTGCATCCACGCAGCTGGAATACGGAAATTCGTATTCCGTGGGTCATTGCATTCGTATACAAAGCCTCCTGCAGCTTGTGCAGCCCGCCTGGGTGGTGTCAGGGCAGCCCCGCCTATGTATATGGTTACGGTGTTTGGTACACTGGTAGATCTTGTGGTTCTCCTGTTACGTGGGGGCCTCCTTCGTTCGCGAGGTTCGCCTTGTCGTTTCGTTAATACGTGCAGCCCCTCCCCCAGGGATTCAATCTCGTCCGGTAGGTGGAAGGTGGTTGACTCGTCTGCCACCTGGGGCTCTTCAGTTAGCTGAGGAATATTAATATTCTTAGGGTTCCATTCTGGGTGTAGGAGGTTTAGTTTCCGGTCTGCTGTTTGCGCACAGTCATGTGGGTTATTACATCCTCTTGCCCGGTCATCTTCACATGCATCACAGGGGCAATTCGCAGACTTCCAGTGTAGGGGGTCGTACAGGCGTTCGGCGGCATCAGCGCCGCTGCCCACTGTCACTACAGAGTGGTTGGCTCGTAGGCACTTGGCCTTGGCACCGCTATTGCCTTGCGGCTTGGTGTTGTCTTCGCCCGGGTGGTGCCATAGAGGCATTTCGCGTTGGAGGTCGCTTGAGGGCAGTACGACCTCAAACTCAAGCCCATATTTTTCCAGGCATTTCATCATGTCTTTGTGCTGGTTCAGGTGTGTTCTGCTATTAATTTTGTAGTTTTGGATCAATGCATCTGATTTGGCATTCTCAGTCACCACCGGGTGCTTGACTACCCGGTTCTTGAGATGGTGGTGTGCTAGGCTTGCCCAGTGGGAGCGCTTTTCAGGGTCGGTCTCGGCGAGGGATCCTGCTTTGACCAGCTGAAGCGCCTCATTCCTGGCCTCTAGATCCAGCATGCCTATCCCACCCTTTTCTGGTGGCGCCATTAATTGTTCTCTGGACACCATTGTGGATTTCCCATCATTCATGAACTCTTTTTGTGAGCGTAGGACGTGTTTCATCACCGCTGGGGGCATTCCGTTTACTTGTGCCAGATATTGTGTCCTTGACCCAGCAACAATTTGATCAATGTTTTTTCTCATACCTATGGTAGGATTTATATTCGACCAGCGCTCGTAGTCAGCATCTATCTTGTCCAGGACTGGTGTCCATACTGCAAAGGTGTTAACATTATTTCCTATAAAGCCTCCTAAGATTCGGACCGCCTCGCCGTCCTTGGCGATATGGATGTTGGCCGGGACTTCTTCGTCAAGTGGGTTGAGGCGTCGGGTGGCAAGTAATTGTTCGCGGAAATGTTGAGACCCGTAAGGTATGACTTCGGTTTTAGAGGAGTTGAATCTTGCCCCGGACGCTAGACACCATCTGTCTAGGATCTTTGTAAGGTCTTCAAAGCGGTCTTGTTCATGCAGGTACACAGTTGTGTCGTCTGCAAAAAGCTGTACTACCGCTCGGTCGGCAACTCCGGGAATGGAGTAACCATGTAGCCCGGAGCTCCTCAGCATGGATGCAAGCGGCTCTATTGCCAGGTTGAATAAGAGGCATGAGAGGGGATCACCTTGTCGCACTCCTCTCGTAACTCGGAAAGTGGAGCTAACTTCGCCATTTATGATGACGTGAGTGTCTGCATATCTGTACAGGGACTTGACAGTGTTAATAAAAAGTTCAGGGAGGTTCTGTTTCCGCAGTGCGGCCCATAGATAGTTGTGGAGAGTTTTATTGTACGCCTTTTCTTGGTCGAGGGCTACAATGATCCCATTTTGTAGGTCTTCGTCACTATAATCAACGACCTCCATCGCAAGATATATTGCGTCAGTTATTTTTCTTCCTTTCATAAAGCCCGATTGGTCTTTATGTATGAGGTATGGCGCTACCTCAGTTAGTTTATTATTCAGGGCCTTTGTGAAGATTTTATAGTCCGAATTAAGGACCGTAATTGGGCGGTAGTTGGCTATGTCAGTCTTGTCCTTCTTCTTGAAGATAGGGCACATCCATCCCAGGGCAAAATCTGTGCCCTCGAGCACACCATGTTCCTCAATATCGTTGTACACCCAGGTAAGGACCTTGATTATGTTTCCCCGCTTCTTGCCATCATCATCGTTGTCTTGGCTTTTCTGGGCCTCGTCGTACAACGTGCTTAGGCGCTTCCAGAGTTCAGATATAATCCCATTCATGCCGGAGGACTTTCCCGCTGCTGCCTCGCTAACAGCCTGGGATACGTCACTCTCGTTTAGCTTGCGTTCAAGCTTACTCATGTTGGCGCCTGGTCGTGGCGGCGGCAGCGACCGTAGTGCATCTTCCATGGCTGTTGCCCGGTCCTGCAGGCAAACATCCTTTCCATCTTCTTGTAGGTCTTTGTGGTAGTCCCTTGCAATCTCCGCCATCTCAGATGACTTCCTGCTTCCCCTCTCGGGTATAATATCTGTTCTGCGGAGGAATTCTATAGTGTCCCTTGGCTTTTTCTCCTTGCTCATATTGACGGCGTATTTAGTGATATGGTTTAGTTCCGTTATACCACAGAGGCGAGTCTCCATTCGTTTCCGCTCATTTTGACGGTCAATTATCTCATCAATTCTTTTCTGGATCAGCGCTGCTTCTTCTGCTCGCCGTTTCGCATCACATCTCTGACAGAGGGCATCTCCTCGTTCTGATCCAGTGTTTCCTATTTCTCGGGTGTGAGATTCGGCCACAGAACACATAGTGTTGAGTGAGGATTGTCTCCCCAGCTCTGCATCCGGGTCTGGGGTGGGCACTTCTGGTGTGCTGTTTAGAAGTTTCTCCCTCTCATCCTGAAGGGCTTTTTTCTTTTTCTCAGATGCCCCAATGGCGGTCTTTGCCTTCTTCTTGGCTTTGTCAACCACATCGTATTTGAGAGACTTGAAAAGAGTTTGGGCATTACAGGACTCGGTGCGTCTCTCCATCATGGTTCTTTCCATTTTATACACTTCCTCTGATGCATAGTCCATGAATTCACGGTCATGGAGCAGGAAGTGGGGTATTTCCCATCGTCCTTTCCCAATGTATGGTGCCCCGGGCGCAGAGATCGTAACAGATACCATTCTGTGGTCGGCTATGGTGCCCACATCTTTGATTGACCACCCCCGGCAGTTTTTATTCAAGGTCGGGGACACCAAGATTTTGTCTATTCGTGATAGAGTGTTACGGGTGCTTACATGGGTGTATTCCTTTTTGTCGGGGTTACATAGTCGCCATCCATCGACCATACCAAGCATGCGTGTAAATCGTAGGTACGCAGTAATTACTGCGTCACTATCTGCGTGATGGGGCTGTCGGTCGATAGCGTCTGGTACAAGGTTGAAGTCGCCTCCTACCGCATCTGGGACCGGGAGGTCAGTGGTCAGCCATAATTCTGTCAGGCTGTCCCAGAATTTAATTTTTTTCGTCATCAGACTCTGTAGGTGCATATATTCCTAGGACCGTTAGGGTCCGCTTACCATGCCATGGCAGTACTGCGAGCATGGCTTTCCCGGGGATCAGGTAGTGGATCTTGATGTTGTCGATGTTGGTCTGCTCTCTATTGAGTACAATCGCAATACCTTTCATGGACGACTGCTCATATTCGGAGTTGAACAGTTTCAGACGTTTATTCATGAAACTATCCTCTATTTCTACTGCCTGTGCGGCCGACATGTGAGTCTCGGAGACAATTAGTACACCTATCTTTTCCTCTCCCATCATGCGATGGATTCCGTGCCATTTATGGCTCCCCTGCGCGAGGGAGGTCGCTTTAAGGCCATTGATATTGATGGCGTTCAGTTTGATACTGGCACGCGTGTTACGACTTATACGTGGATTGCCTACTTGTTGCTGTTCCCTTTTCCGGGCAAAGAATGTTGGCGCATGTTCCTCATTTTGAGGGCATCCGTTTGGTCGACGGCGGTTTCTAGGGCAGCGCGTCTCCCTGTCCGGGTTATTGAGGTTAACCCCATCCTGCGGGGCTGTTGGGCCGGTTGTGGTCCCCCTCACATTTCTCCTACCTACCCTTCGGTTTCCCGTTTGGTGGGCGGGGTCCAGCGAGGGAGAAGGCATTTCCGTACCCTCCGCCAACGGACCCGAGGCACTCGAGGTCACGTCGACGTGTGCATGTCGCGTATTGCGTGTGCGTGTGTTGTGGGTGTGTCGTTGCTCTTCGCCAGTCTCTGCGGCAGCCAAAGCAACTTGATTTGAGCTGCCGTAGGGGGGGTCTCGTTGAGAATAGCCGGGGCTAGGCCCCCGGTCGCCCCGGCTCCTGCTGATTTCACTGTTTAGACTCGTAGCCTGCAGGCACTGACGAGGAGGTTGCGCCTGGTCCCCGAAACCCTCCCGTGTACCAGGAGGGTCTGTGGCGCGAAGATCGTTTTCATTTAGTTGTGTTGTCATTTTGTTGGGATGGTGGCGTGACGGTGTACTGAACACCGTTGCGTACGGTACCGTGCCGTGGACCGGACGTGAGCACATTTGTTTAGAGTGGAGGCAACTTATCGTTTATTGTTGCAGCATAACGCAGAAGTACATGTATCAAGGTAGGGAATCTAGTGTACGGCTTGTATGGATCGTGCGGGTAATTTAAAAGAAATCGTTGTGCTCGCGACGTTTCCCCTTGCCCTTGGCATCCCCGCCTTTCCTGCCCTTCCCGCCGTCCTTGCGGGCCTTCTTGTTGTTGGCGTTGGTGTTGCCACGGCCACCGGAGCCGCTGGCGCGGTGGGCGCTGCTGTTCGGGCCAGGTGCGGTGTTGCCCCGTATGAGCTCCTGGGCTTTTGCGGCCGCCTGGCGGCTAGCCTCCGCCAGCGCCGTGATGGTGTCCGGCGTGGGGCCAAGCCATCCTGGAAGGCGGGGGAAGGGGCAAAGGCCGGTGGGGTGGTTGATGGAGGGGCAGATGTGGCACCGGTATGACCGTTGGAGACGCGCCGTCCCGTGGAGAGCAGTCATGACGGAGAGTCGTCCGAACAGGCGGCGGAGTTGGAGCCACGCTCCATGATCGTTGGTGGGGGGGGTGACGCTGAGCTGCCATGCGACGGTGATGGTGTTGTTGATCAAGAGCTCCATGCCCTCGACCGCTACCGAGTGGCTAAAAATGTGCCACGCCTGGTCAGCGGAGACCTGTGGACCGAACTTGTGTTCAATTTTGAAGTTTTGCCGCTGGGCTTTGAATCTTCGGTGTCGGCTCGCTCACTCAAATTATTTTCTCGACGCCTTCAGGAGGTGAGATATTGGATGTGGTGTGCGGAACACGGCGGCCAGGCAAGCAGGACTGACTGGGTTGAAAATATTCCGCGCTCACAGACAACTGAAAAGATTGGTCGTAGCTACATGACGTCAAAGTGTATGCCAGCGACAGAACAAAAATATGACCAGAAGGAAGAGGAAAACTTGTAAAAGAACTTGTTCACCTCATAAACCACCTTGTCCAATTTCGACAGGCCGACCTTTGGCGATGGCCCGAGCGCAACCATACAATATATTTGTATTGTCGGGCGCCAAATGGGTGCTTAGCGCTTTCCGCTGTCTAAGTCAAGCAGAATCCACCTAGCGATGTGCAGGAAATCTGGTTCCAAACGATTTACCTGAGCTTGGAAGCAAGTTTCAACATTCAGAACATATGTGTAATGAAATAGGTTGACGCACATTGGCACCTGATTTTTTTCGGTGTCAAATGGCCGGCGGGTGTTGAGCTTGACACAGAGCTGAGAAGAGGTGGCAAATCAAAATGCGGCGGAAAGAAATCGGGAAGGAAGCGAACCAGTCATTTAGTAATAGAGAGGTTGTGGTAAGCCACCACGAGCCATCTGATGGATTTTCCGGCATGTGCATCCGGGTGGCTTCCGGATTTGGGTGGCTTTTGGGTGGCTTCGAGAATAGCCTCCTGGCAGCATCATGTCGTACTATAGACCACCCTCACACCACCAACCATGCAGAGAGCCATCCTCGAGTCTAGACTGCGCTTTACACAGTTGCTAAAGGTCATTTCTGGCTCGAGATCCGAATCTGCTTCACCTTTATCCTCACCGCTCTCATCATCCTCATCAGCTTCACTTGGACTCTCTGCTACAAAGTCTGCATCTCGTTCGCTTTCTTTCATGAGTGCTGGGGACTCAGTTGTATGTGTCGTTGGTGATGGTGAGGTCTCAGGTAGGATGCAGTGCACGCAGGCACACATTTGAGGGGGCATAGTGGGTGTGTGAGAGGTCAACAGTGCAGCGCTTACATCATTAATCCATGACCTCACAAAGCCAACGGCGCCCCGAAGCCACCTGGATGCACATGCCGGAAAAGCCATCAGATGGCTCGTGGTGGCTTACCACAACCTCTCTATTTTTCACAGTAAATTGTGCTGAAAACTTGAGTCCCCCAACCAGTGCAAAGCTGAATATTGGGCTGATCGAGCCACATGACTCACCTTTTTTTTGTGATAGCTCAAACCACAGTAGGCTAAGTTATGTGCCAGATACAAGAAGATGTGAAAATTCAACGGTCTCTTGACCTCACTTGAGGTGCACGGTGATTTCCTGTCAATCAACTCTGGCTGAACTAAAGACAAGTATCATTATACGAATTAAAGTTCATCAGTTGGCCCCCACTCCATTTCATCCTGCACTACCACAGCATCTCTCCTGTGTGCAGCAGCAATAATGACATCAGTCGCCTTCTCTGATATCTGAAACAAACCGTGAGGAACACATGCACATCACCGAGTTAAATATTGAACCATGTAAGTTGGGGTGGTTACCATCCACCCTGGAATTTCAGGCCATGTGTTTATGCCAACTACTCAGAGGTTTTTTTACTCCTCAAATTCTGAAATCTCCAGATGGTGTTTGGTTCTGTACGAGTCAGCTCAAAATTATGAAATTTCCATCAACAAGAAACACACTGTCATCGGTACCAATTGGATTTGTGCAGCAAGCATGGTGGCCTGAGGATAGTGCTCAGCATTGACAAACCCTTCTCGAGAACATCCAACATACCAAAAATATGCTCCTAAACATGGTCCTCGATGTCCTCATCGGTCTTCACCTCGATAGCGGGAAATATTTGTGCCTTGATGTGCTATGTGATATTAGGATGTTCAACCATACTTCATGCGACTTTGATCGCTTTGCGGATAGCAACGATATCCTGTTGGCCCCCAGGCACATTGTACTACTTCCACATGCGGCAATCATGTTAATAGCAGGAACACAATGGCCTGAATGTTCAATCAATAATCACAGGTCAGGTTTTGGCCGCGCCTGCCATGTTGCCAGTGCTACATCAGATGGTCCTTTTGATGGGTGTTTAAAGGTGCTGATGGGAACACATTTGCTGATGACTACTAGTGATAATTCACATGGTCCAACCACCTGTGCAGCATGCCCATCTTCTGCATCTCGGCAGCATAACACGGCAAAATAGGGTGCTTCAAAAGCTCAGCCATCCCACACACCATCAGTATAGTTCATATGTCTGGTGGTGTCTGTGCACCAGTGGAAGGTGTTTGCAAGCTCCCATCCCAGCACGGTGGGCATGGTGAGGATGAGGATAAGAGGCGGGACAGCGGGATGGCAGGGCGGTGGGCACATCACGGGTACAGCCACTAGTCAAATAACATGTATCACAGTGTGATGCCACCTTCCTGCCCTAACTAGTCAGGGGCATTGGGTCGGGGGTACAAACCACCACCACAAAACACTCAATATATGTGGTCCAAAAAAAGTTTTTTCAGTTCTTGAAAAATGCTCTATACACAAAGGGAAGGTGTCTTGCATGCAAATGTATTTTGAGGTCAGAACTTTTGCGGTTCCCAAAAAGGAAATTATATGATCATGTGATCATGTGTCATTGAACATTTTCTTTGTTAATCCACCTTGCCACCCCCCCTATTTGAGTCATTTCAGGATGTCTGTCAGGGGAACCCCCGCTCTTCCGGCCTTTCCGGCTATTTCTCTGGCTTCCGCTCCAGCCTCCACTCCAGCTAATGCCCCCGACTTTCTGCCCACCCATTCTCGTTGGCACGTGCTATGCGACCAGGCCCGTGATCATTGTAGATACCTCCGGACACGTGCTACTGGGTAGTTACTAATTCATATATAAGGTTTCACCTAGCGTGGGAATCCTCATCTTTTCTTCTCTTCGGATTCCCCCACTAGGTGCGTAGTATTCCCACTCCTGTATTATAGTACCCCATATTTATACTTTGGATTCCCCCGCTAGTTTCCATACCCCGTGCCGAGCTTAAGGTTGCCCTTATAACATCTGGACATCTAACTGTGTCATAACCAATTCTCAACATGCCTATCAAGAAAGGGAAGGCAAAGGTTAAAAATCTAGGGGCTTTTGCTGAAAAGGTCAGCATCTGCCACCCAAATTTTCTGTTTTTTGTGCTCTGAATTCAATTTATCACAGAAAGCATACAGTTCACGAGAGTGATGATGAAAATACACAGAAAAGACCTCGAAACATGCCACCAGAGCAGCATTCCTCAGATAAGGAAAACCTTGGAAGTGATTCCGAGGGC
Source organism: Mycena olivaceomarginata (assembly GCA_029378375.1). Taxonomy (NCBI): domain Eukaryota; kingdom Fungi; phylum Basidiomycota; class Agaricomycetes; order Agaricales; family Mycenaceae; genus Mycena; species Mycena olivaceomarginata. Next base: position 39,175 of record JARKIC010000917.1, on the reverse strand, counting down.
TTTTGCAATGACTTCAACAACCTTATGGACCCCGAATCTAATTCAGACAGTTGAGATGAAGACTCCAAAATTGTTATTGAAGAGGACAATGTTCCTCATACCAAGAATAATGCAGCCTTGGAAAATTGGTTGCAGCTCAGTGGTCAGCACCTGACTGCTCTGCACACCAGTGTGGCTCCTACACGCCGTGGAAATTACCACAGCACCAAAATCAGCAAGGAACTATCCCAAAGACGCCAGCAGGAGCTCAGAAAGGCGGAAAAGCAGTGCTTAGAGCATGAACAACAGGATAATCATGCCACCAAGTCAAGGCAACCAAAATTCAAGACTTCTTCCCAGCAGCCTCGCGCAGTTGCGTCATTACCCGGAACCTATACCGGTTGTCAAGCCCGTGAATAGTGACAATTTCACATCCATGGACATCAATTTGGATCCAGGATTGCCATCTGAGAAGCCTTGCATTAGGGACAGGGTGGTGAATTTGGTTGCGGATCTCGAGTCTTCTCCAGAGCCTTCAAGGGCTCCATCGCTACAGTGGGCAACGGTGGAAGACGTAGATGAAGAGGACAATAAGGATGGGGATTTTATCGCCGTGGAACTGTACCAGCTGAGCCCTGAGGCCATGGCAGAGGAGGGTCTTGGCGACTTACCATGGGACCCTGCTGTTCCTTGGGAAAATTCCACTCCTACCATGACCGCAATGGCGCCAAATAATTCCCCACCCCCAATCGAACCCATTCGCTCACATACTGCCCCTTCATCGTCCTCGACTTCCCTTACATGCTTTCCTCATGAACAAGGCTTTATTATGCTGGACAGACCAGATCACAGAAGGCTGCCCAGTCCAGTGCCAAGCAATGCTTCTGTTGACATCGAAATCCAGAAAGTCCAAGATCTCTTGCATCCCCGACGTGCCACGGGCGGTGGACACAAAAAGACCAACTTAGATCTCGTTACAAGCGCGCGACCCAAGTGCATGATTTGCTTTCTTTGTCTATACAAGTCATCGGGGTACCAGGGCTGGACAGTGCATTCGGAGACCATTGCTACAGCCAGTGGAAAGACTGGGTCAAGGACTTGGCTGGGACGAAAAATCTGCAAGTGGTCCATTAATTGTTGCGAGAACAGCAAGAATATTCCTACTCATCAGCATGGCCGGTGGCACTCCTCCATGCTTTCGGACGAGGATTGCGGGCAATATCCATATGCATCTGCAGTCCTTGGGGAAGTGGGTCTCCACAAAAGACATCGCTCAATACATTGTAACACCCGAATTGCAGGCCCGCCTCCCTGTTAAGTTAAAGAGGCAGAATACTGTTTGACCTGTACAACGGATGCCCAAATGCGGGCTTTCTTCAGCTCTTCCCTGGACACACAAATAGTGGTAATTTGGCCTCACGATGAATCAACATTTTATACCAATGATCAGTGTGCCTTGCGCTGGGTCCATGAGTCGGAAACTGCGAAAATAAAGGCCAAGGGCGAGAGGGCAAGTCAGATGGTCGGAGATTTATGTCTCCTGACTATGGCTTCATGCGGTCAAAGACAAGAGATCCAGAAACTGGGTGAGATTTCTTTCACACTTGTATAATGATCAAATGAAGCTTATCACTGCTCACAGTCAATTAAAAACCGCACGGAACCTCTCGAAGGCGAAGAAGAAGCGTGAAGGATATCAAACAACACAAAATATTATTGACCAATCGACATGCGCCATGGATATTCTCGACCAGGATTACGGCCCGTGCACCCGATGCCCTCAGCGCTTCGAAGATGACTGCCAGGCCTTCAGATAATTTCAACAAGGTCAAAAATGACGATGGAACGACACAGCTTATTTGTATGTGTGATAGAACCTTCCGCAATGGAACCCTGCAGTCACTTTATTTACCCGATGGCCGGTTCAAGGGGATGAAGATAGTCATCCAAGAGCACCTGGAAAATAGCCATGATCTCCCTGATCCTGATGCCCTGGACCCCAGCTCTGCCTCTGGTAAAAGCTCAAGGCCCAATGTGGCTCCAACTTCAAATGCCGCCATTCTACTTCCACGCGCTGCTGCCTCCAGAAAATATTCTATTCAGAGCCCAACTTTCAAGCCCAAAAATCCATGCTGGAGGAGCACTGTGAAAAGCGTGGACACGAACTCATTTTTCCCCCTAAATACCACCCTGAGTTCAATTGTATTGAGCAATGCTGGGGGTATGCCAACTGCATCTACCGCATGTTTCCAGCATCCTCAATGGAGGAAGATTTGGAAAGAAACATGCTTACGGCTCTTGATTCAGTTCCCCTTGAATCGATGCGCCGCTTTGCGACTCGGTCCTCAAGATTTACTGATGCATACTATCACGGGCTGAATGGTGCAGATGCAGCTTGGGCTAATAAAAGTATCGGGATCATCGGACCTTTCCCCCTTCATATCGGGAGGACATTAGGCACAGGACTACTGGTAGAAATCATGGAAATTGAATAGATATTTTTTTTCCCGTTGTCCTACAGAGGTATTATCTGAGACTGGGTACTGGGCCATCATAGCATTCTTTACCTCGATCCCACACATGAGGTGAGGTGGATACCGGAATATGGGCTTTGGAACCAAGGTATACATCCTGTAAGTGAGCCGAGATATTTTTCGCGAATTTACACGATGGTTTCATGACCTACCGGATTTTTTCTTTCGGCGGCATCCCAAAATGGCAAAAACGGCCTAGTGGGCCACCCGGCCCAATCGTTTGTTTGCAACCGTACTATTGACCCCAATGCACCTCAAACTGTTCAATGGATCAAACTACATTATTGTGTACACTCAAATCGTAAATCTAAGGTGTATGGGGACCATAACATTTTGCCTTTTTCGGTGTGTAGGACGCGTGAGATTGCAGTCTGGACTAAATGGCTGGTACTATAAAGCACAGAGCGCAATGATGCCCCAAATTAAGGCCCAAATGACTCAATAGGAAGTATTAAAACACACCTAATCCCAAAAGATGTCCTCAGCATATCTATAACCCCTCGAAAAAAATCCATCTATATCTGCCAATGAAATAGGGTGGTTTGGGGTAGTGGCCCACCATGAACGTGAAGTCGCATGATTAAATGCCAAACCAATGCGGGAGGATTTCAAATGATCTGTCTCGAATACAACTACCGAGTTCCAGGTCTAGAGCAAAGGCCAGTGGATTGCTATGAAGGTGACCCGATTGTGCCGCTCGGGATGAGGTCGAGATGTTCTTGATGGGTCCAGGATAGGAAGAAAGGCACTGTGGCATGCTACATAAGCCCAAGTCATTTGCCCGAACCAGGGGATAAAAATGAGCCCTCAATCTTGGGAATCGGTAAAGAATTGGCAGAGAAGTAAGCAAAAGACCAGCCGGATGGCCGTTTGGAGATAAGAAATAGTGTTCACACGCCGTCATCTTGATGAAAAACTTCCCACAGCTTTTGATCGCCGCGTCACTCTGGCTCCAAATTTGACATACGGGGTCCTTATAGGTCGTATTCCATCCCATAGTCACCATATCTCAGGATTCTACATCCAACACCTTGTATTCTGCAAGTGGCCCACTACCTAGTTCGGCCCGGTAGGCAGTCGTTGATAATACACCCAAAAAAAAAAAATCACCTCCAGGATTTCGCGCTTTCCCACATTACTGTAACGTGCGACATCACCCTCTAAGCGACTTGATGAATGTGTGTCACCTACCTTAGGAGTCTGCAAAGTAAATGAAAAATTTAAACGGTTATTTCCGTCTAAAATGTTTATAAATGAAAACAGTTGGAGCCTTAGAAGGATGGCAGCTGAGAAAAAAATGGCAAATTGAGGTGACAGCAAACATGTGCATACTGATTCGAGGCATCTGCTTAATACACGAGGCATACATGATTCATGAAGTTTCGTTAAACGTTCCCCGTACCGTGCCTCGACTTGAAAGGCCTTCAGTTTATTCTACAATGAAGCCAAACCTACAGTCTAAGCCGTGTTCGCATCCGGCAGAGGCGGAAGATCTTTGCGCTGGATCGTCTTCTCAATCAAGTGAGCAATCTCTGGATCAACCTGATAGAAGACGAGGACTGAAAGGATGGAGCTGATGTAAGTAGCAAGGTTACTGGCAAGCGGAATCCAACATACGCTGGTTGTACAAGATCTGTAGGCTGCCGACAAGCCCTAGGCCACTAGAGACGTTGCTGATAAACGCAGCCTGTTCAACCTTGTCCCAGTATTTCCACAAGGCACGAGGTTGCACAAAGTCGTCTATGGAAGTTAATATCTTCCGATTAAATCAAAGTTAAAGAAGGGCGTACCAGGGGCGACCACACTTAAGTCCCCGGTAAACAGTGCCATCGAACCTTTCGTGCCGATGGTTGTTGTTGACTTGGGAGTCAATAGCATTGGGAGGGCTGTCAAAGCTGAGGGATTGAGTGCTGCTCTGGTAGTTGGGGCGCCTGCCCTGGGATATGAACGAAGCGGTGCCAGCACGCTGAAATTTGGCGACATTGCGAATAGGTGCATTGCAAGGGAGCTGCTGATTGTTGGCCCAGAGACGGTAACGTGGGGTATCGGGATAGATGAAGAGACGACATTGGAGGAGGGGATCGGGAGAAGGTTCAATGTAAGGGATCATGTGGGCCGGCGCGAAGCCCAGCTAGTGTACCGTCAGCACCAGGATGTTAGTCAGGCGAAAAAATAACCAACCTGCTCAATCTCATCAAAGCAGTTTTCAGGATTCTTGTTCAGGACGAGCTTGCCGATCGGACGAAGAGGGAATTCAGCGTGCGGCCAGACTTTGGTAACATCAAATGCGATGTGGTTGTACTCTCCCTCTGCTTGCTCTTGTGTCATCGTTTGCTACATTTGGGTCAGTAACATTAACATATACGATCTAAAACATGCTCACAATTTTGACAGTCCACTCAGGGAAGTTGCTGGCCTCGATGGCCTCGTGCAATATCCGGGTGCCATAGTCAGGGTCTTCACCAGCCAGTCTGTTGCCACAGAGGCACTGAGGGTCTATCAAATCGAAAAAAAAATTGATGTGGTTCAAGGCCGAGTCACCAGAAGGGAGTGCATACCTTGACTTGACCATTGAGTTTGACGTGGACCTTGACATAATGAAAGGTGCCGTCCTCCTTACACCACTTGAAGGCGGTTCCACCGAAGCCGTGTTGTTGGTGGAAGCCATCAGGAGTTCCACGGTCGGAGAGGATCATCATAATCTGGTGAACGGTCTCCGGGTTTGAGGAGAAAAAATCCTAGCGAATGGGTTAGAGATCAAATTTCTAATATCAAATGATGATGAAATACCCAGTACATGTCGTGGTCTTTCAAGTTGGTCCGAGGGTTTCTCTTCGTAGCATGGACCAAGTCAGGGTACTTGGCGGGGTCCCTGATGAAGAAAGTAGGAGTGTTGAGACAAACCCAGTCCAAGATGCCTTGGTCGGTCTTCAATTTGATAGCGAAACCATGGACGTCACGAGCGGTATCAGCTGAACCAGACTCGCCGGCGACGGTGGAAAAACGGACGGTTGCATCAACCTTATTGCCGGGGCGGAAAAGGGTTTGCGATGTGATGTCGCTCAGGTCCTCGGTGGCTTCGAAATAACCATAAGCACCGGCACCCTTGGCATGGACCTAGGAACTTTGATGTTGGCGTCCAAGCGAATTGCCAATAGGAGTGAATGATACATACAAGACGCTCGGGGATACGTTCGCGAGCGAGATGCGCGAGGTTATCGATGGCATGGAAGTCTGCAGTGGTCGTAGGTGAACAATCCCATAGATGAATAAGATATAGAGTGATACGACCTTGGAGAAGAAGGGGACCATTGGTGCTTACTCGCTGGGCAGCGTGGGGGTAGTTGACGGGGGAACCGAAGGAAGTGGTGTAAGTAGCCATTAGAGGTGGGATTGAGAGATGAATGGAACGGATCTGAGAGCTTATTATACTGGGTAACTTGTGAAGAAAGGACATCCAAAATCCATCGAGGTTTGGGATAGGGCCGCACACCGTCCGTTTACGGCGACGGCCGCATTCTCGAAGCCGAGACGGTGACAGCCGCTATTTCAGCGGTCGTTCATTTAGAATTGGAGCCCATGCGACGGGGCAGGACATTAAAAATGATGGGTGCGGCCGTAAAAATGGGGACCCAGGTTTGATGACTACCGGTGCAATTCATGATCCAATCGGCCACAATGTTAGCCAAAAACTTACCTTTCAAGCCAAAAACTCGAGACAGACGCCTGCCGTCAAACTGTGGGAACGGACGGTTGCTGGTGGTTGACAGGCCACTCATACCCGGTGACCAAGGAAAACAATAGAGACAAAGATGGGAAGAGAAAGGAAGGCTAGGCCACCAGCAACCGTCCATTCCCACAGTTTGAGGGCCGTAGGCGGCTATCAAGGTAAGTTTTTGGCTAACATTGTGGCCGATTGGATCATGAATTGCACCGGTAGTCATCAAATCTGGGTCCCCATTTTTTACGGCCCCACCCATCATTTTTAATGTCCTGCCCCGTCGCATGGGCTCCAATTCTAAATGAACGACCGCTGAAATAGCGGCTGTCACCGTCTCGGCTTCGAGAATGCGGCCGTCGCCGTAAACGGACGGTGTGCAGCCCTATCCCAAACCTCGATGGATTTTGGATGTCCGTTCACAGAACCAAGAGCAGTCGAGCTATATGAAGAAAAGAAACAACAGGTACAATTTGGTGAGCACTGCCGAACGAGGAAAATCTTAAAGGACCATTAATGCGGTCTGTGTAGAGACCTGAACTGAGGCTAAGTTTAGGAGGCCCTTGAACAGTGTCTGTTGCTTCCATCTGGATTCTGTAGATTGATATGATACATTCGGCGCTCATCAACAATGGGCACGCACCAATTTCATGCAGCTGACGGAGAATCCAGCTGCAATATCCGCCCAAGCCACCGAGATGCTTAGTCCATCAAAAGCCCCGAACGCGTGTAAGTATTTTGGCTTTGTAGAGTTTCTTCGTGGTGAAGACCAGTTGCGCAGAGTAATTCTGCTGAGTTCAAGAGAAGACGTGAAGAAAATAGTGTTTCCCTGGCTTGGCTTGGCCCAGAAGCCATGGCTTTGGCTTAGCTTCAGGCTTGCAAAATCCTTGGCCAGGGCCAAAGCCAGAAGAAGCCAGGGCCAGGCCAAAGCCAGTGAGTGGCTTGTAGGTTAAAAAATGTTTCTTTTTTTAATGGAATTTGCAGTGCGCATTAGGAAACAACATTCTACCATGCTTCGAAAACAATTTCTGGTGTGCTCGGTAGCGCAGGACTACCTCACACGGTTGGCTCCGGCCACCCGTGGCTCCGTACCTTGAGTAGGTAGAGTAGGTGGTGTAGGTACTTTTGGGAGGGAGAAGGGTTCTCCTGGGGGTGCTCTCAGTGTATTTGAGGGTTCCTGCCACTTGTCCAATGCAAGGGTGAACATACCTTACAGGGCGATTGAAAGGCACTGCCACCAGATTTGACAGCTGTCATCTTGCAAAGGAAATTCCGAGACGACACCCATTTTGCTCATGTCCTTCTCAAACATGGGAGGGTGTGATCAGCCACAAGAAGGCTTTCAATTGGAATTAACACACATTTAACTGCCTCTGGTCATCTTAGTGGAGGAAGGGTGCCTCAATATAAATATCAAGTATTCTACTCGGGGGAAAAAAAAAAAAGATCACTCATGCCACAGGGGCATCGGCGGGATCTTTGGGTGCCGTGTGGGCAGGGGTACCCTTTTTATGTGTGTGACCCGTTTTGTGCTTGTGGCCTCAGAATACTGGACAATCCTGCAAGAAAGTGAAGATCAGGCCAATTAAGAAATTGGTATCCAGTTTCAGTGACTTTCCCTCAAGAAACACCAATATTCTAGATATTTTTGTATAAGTACCCCCTTTTTTTTCTTGGTTTATAGATCTCCACAGATCCTGGTTTGACCCTCAAAAAAACAGGTTCGCAATTGCTGGCCAAAAAGAATCTCTATGACATCTCTGTTGGACTCTGGTGTTTGGGGTCAGACAATCTGCTGTGCATATTCCTATGGACACAGCCTTACCACTATGCACATAGCCAACCCCTGTGCATACAGCCATATTGCTGTTGCACATAGCTTTACTCCTGTGCACATAGCCTTACTGCTGTGCATCTCAGACATATATATGTAGCTACTCTACAATGGATCCAGGCTTTTTGGGGTTACAACAATCTCCCTCTTTATAAAATTAGGGGTGTCTGTCTGAAGCCTTTAAACTCCACTCTGAGATATCTGGGCCCGAAATTTTGGAGGCACCCATCAATTAGTGCACTTGGTGGACTATTAACTGACTGGTATCTTGGCAGCTTGAAGCTGGAGTGCAACACGCTCATGCTAATTTCTTGCCATAAACCGCACGGAATCTGTATAACTGGCAGTCTGGGGTTTGAATCCCCACGTCCAAACTGAGCAGCTGTTTTTCTCTCCCTTCCTCTATGTTTATTCTTTCTCTTCTCCCGACTTCATTCCAAGAATCTGGCAATCAGTACCACTTGAAGCCTGAGTAGTTTACTTCCAATTCCAACCACATTAGACAGGTTGTGCACAGCCGCATGCGGCTTTTGGCACTTGCGCAAAGCCGCATGGCTTTTTTCTGTTTTGAGTGAGGTGAGTAGACTATCTGACTTACAACCTCACAGTCAGTACCTGGCACCTCTATATCCACAATATTGTTTGATTTCGGTGGGCAGAGAGTGGGAGAGCCACACTTTTATAGCCAAAATGTATGACGTCAAATACGCGGGTGGCGACAAGCGGTTGACAAGTGATGCTTTGATGCGCTGTTTGCCGATTCCTTGCCGACTCTGCATACCCCAGAGGCTCCGAAACACTTGAATTGTATGTATTCTAAGAAAATTATATGGTTCTGGGCCCCCAGATGTGTCATTTTCTCTGCGGCTTTGCGCAATGCACAAAAGCCGCATGTGGCCTGTGCGGCTTTTGCGCAACCTGTCTAATAATTAACCCTCGTTGAAGATTCGAATGATACCCTCCATGCAAGCCAGACATAAATGGTGGGCAGCTGGTCTTCAGAGTGTTTCTGCGTCCCAATGTGTCAGCAACGGCCTCTGGGTCGGCTAAACAGCGAGTAACCCGACGAGAACCCCAAACAGGATAAACCCGATAGAGGCTAGTAGCTCGTGTGTTCCCCGAGCAGTAGGACCAGTCGTACGGCGTCCTCCCTAGGAGGCCGTATGTCGTAGGTCGGTTGCGAGGCGGAACCTGGAACGAGTCGAAGAGGGTGTGATATCCACTCAGGTATACAACCCGGGGCGTGGATACAACCCGTAGTACGGTGTGAAGGAAGCGGGGCAGGGTGGAGACAATGCCTATGTCAAGCCAAGGTAGAAGCCTGAGATTAGACGAGGTAGAATCTACTGTACATGGAGATTCTACCGTGTTTATATCTACTATATATTATAATCCCCCGGACACAGAAGGTTCTGAACAGAAACTCTGACATCATACCTCGTGGATGCGGGACGAGCCGTATCCCCGGCTTGAAACCGGCATGCTCCAAACACAGTCACTTGCCAGTTGCTCAACCAAGCGGTTGTAGCTCATCTCATGCTCATGCCTAACTATAAGTAGTGCCACAAGCTTACTCCCTTTGAGCTCTCTTACAAGTTTAGATCACTCCGAAAAAATGTCAAGCAACTCTCACACACATGGCAGGACCTCAACTTGAACTCAGGCAACAATCCAGGTTACCAGCCTGAGTGTACTATGTAGACACTTTTGGTCACGACACGGACTCCGTGAAAGAGGGTTATCAAATGAGAACAGACGGAAGGTGTTAACGAGATACGGAAGCAAGATTAGACCCAATACGACAAGATAATATGTCAGACAACACGAGCAGTTTACGAGACGCGGATTCGTGCCAGAGCTACCAACAAGGTGAAACGGTGACCAGTCGGACGAGACGAGGCCCACCGAGACCAAACCCTCACAGAACAAAAGACCGCGGTCGCGAATTGACACGACGAGACACAGCTGTTAGGTTCATGGGACGAGAACTTCTGCAACGAAAGATAAGAGAGAGCCTACACGAGACCCGCCAGGCAACGAAATAAGATGTTAACGATACGAGACACGACCTGGAAGTTTATGAGACAAGGCGAGACAAGATCAGATACCGCACCCGCAAAACGAGACAAGACCTACGGCAACAGGAGGTGCGACTGACAAGACATAACTTCCTGCAAGGTCGGCGACGAGATGAGGCCTGGGTGGGTCTAAAAAGGTTTGGGACTGTTTTTTTTTCATAAAAACTCGTGCTAGCAATGACCCGTGAATAAAATTCACAGGTAACACCTAGTAGGCTTCTAATAAATTAAAGTGATCGCGGTCAATCGCGATCAGTTCCTGCACTGTAGCATTAAGGAGCATTAATGCTGATGCTCCTGGACTCTGTGTTGGTTTCTGTGGCGTCGGTGGACCTAGGAGACCCGACGCTCGGGTTTCCTAGTCCTAAGTGTCATCGTATCCAGTGGTTCAAACCCTGATCGGGTTTGCAACCACTCCTGTACTTCGTGTACTCTTCTATGTCAGCCCTTGGTGCGTCTGGGGACTAGAGTCCGTCTGTGCGGGTTCCTAGTCCCTAATGTCTTCTGTATCCCATGGCGCAGACTCCCCGAGTCTGCGGCTTTAGAATCCGAGGCTGGGTTTCAACCGTGAGAAGGTCACGTGGTGGCGTCATGAGAGTCCCGTGCCGCTAAGACGTGTCTGTGTCCATACAGATGCGTCGCGCGAAAAAGTAGAACCCGGGTGATTCATGACACAATGCCGGATCTAGTCCAACTTGCCGCATCCATGGAATTCCCGTCCATAGTGTTGACATCGGACATCATTTGATGGCTTCTGCAAAACGATTTCATTATTACCTTCGGAAATACACCCTCGCTGTGCCGATGACAGGAGATATCTGAGCAAGTCCAATGTACAAACCCACCGGATCTTCTGCAGACATTTCGTCCTGACAGCGGACATGAAAGAAGCCACTGTCGGTCGTTATCACAAGTCCACACATGAAAGACAGTTGGATATCTGCGCTCTTGGTTCGACAACGCGTCCCTGCTGCGTCGGTGGAGAGAGGAAGATAAGCAATCGCTATTCCCAAAAGTACTGATGACAGGGCAGACGTGTAGTCATAAATACTGGGATGGAGGAGTAATGTCCGGCTTGGCGAAGGGGTATCCTCCCCCGAGGTGGTATGGTCCACAATGTATAACATCAGCCGGTCACACGGTGCGAAGGGAATCCTTATCAATGCGTGTCAGTAAACCGGGCTGTGTCGCATGTGTCCAAGTCAGCACGGGAAGAAAAAAAAAGCACCCCTGAGGGGAGGACGCACATGCGACGGCGTCAAAACACGATGAGATTCCTGCTTCCGCGGCTTCGAGGGTGTTGTTATAGGTGAATCTATCGGCAATAGGCAGGGCGGGCGCCCTAGTGCGCGCAGGGATTCATCCGATTCATGTGCATCAATGGGGCCCTCTGAGTGTGCATTCCTGACCACTCGCGGCTCAACATGTAGATACCCTAGGCTGTGATGGCACGCCACAAGTTGGGAGAGAATGTGGGAAGGCCGTTGCACACGGCACAGAATGAGTCGATACTGCTGTCGAGGTATGCAGAAGGAACCCGTATATGGGGTGGAAAGTAGAGATTGATGTTGAGCATTTGCGGTGCGCTGCGGGGAGCGTGTAGGGGATAGAGAAGGCCCATGTGGCGACTCCCTTGCCCTCAACCCCACCGGCACTTGCTGAATCGGCACCTCCCGGAAATTTTGATCAGAAGTAGGGCGAGCGGGTGTCGCCCGACTGCGAGTTTGAACCTGCGAGTGCATCAGGTACCCAGCCTGAGATAAATGGGAGGTGATGGCATTTGAAAACAGACAAGAATGGGAAACTTAGGGTGACGTACCAGATCAGAAAACCGAGCGAGAGTGCGCATTAGTCTCCTTGTCATCAGCGCAGTGCACGGAAGAGGCGTGAGATGTACTTAGGTGTGGGTGCCCTCGTCCAGCCAAAAATACAATCCGCCAAACTCGGAGGGGTCAAGGTGTTATTATTCGGGATTCCTGCCTTCATGTCCCAAGAAGGTCCGGAATTGTATGGGGCGGCCATCCTGCGGTAGGCAGGTAGGTATGTATAGTTGTGGAACACCATTTTTCGAAAGCATTGAAGTGAGGAATCAAGATGATCCAAAGAGGGAAAAATTGATCGGCCTTATCCTTATCCGGGCCGAAGGCCGGTACCCCTGGTTAGTGTGCCGGTGTGAGGGATATTTACATGAACTGCGGTAGGCTGCTTGCGTGTTGGCCCATTTCACCTTTCCGGTGCCCACCGACCCAGTCTCCATGTATTTCAATTATTCATCCTAAAAATATTCATATTCAGATTTTTTTATTCGGCTCAGCTGCACGACTTGTAGCCATGGCGTCAACTGCAAGTAGGTCATGTGGGAGTGGTGAAGTGACTTTGAGTGTAGTCAAGTATAATAGTAATTGATAGGATAAGTGCGGGGACGGCTAGTCTCTCGCAGCCAGACGCTTCAATACATATTTAAAACTCGTACCTCGTTGTATTGAAGTCTGTTATTAAGCGCAGCGATCCGATCAGGGTAAGATCTTGTTACATAAGCTGCACAACCACATTGGCGCTTTTCGATGTTTTGTGCATACAGAATCAATATTCTGACTGATTTTTTGCATAGATACATTCATGACAGTACTACAAATGTTTCTATGTGCTTTAGATTTTTAATGCGCTCCGGAATGAGGTGGTGGAAGTACCCAAGTACCCACGTGACTGTGTGCCGTGTTCAAGGCACCGAGCCGTAAATTGTGCCCTAAAATATTGAATAAATTTGAGAAGGTTTGAGTCGCCAATATAAATCTTTCTGAGTTTAAATGGGCATAACAATAACAGCCCATTGTTATGCCGTAGTTGGAGGTTCGACACCGCGTGGCTGTGCTGATTATATAACAAGTGCTTACCCCGATCGGGACCCCGCGCTTAACAACAGACTAGGGGATGGCGGGAGTTGGAAAAATGGATGAGGAAGAAAAAAATCGGTTTCCGTCAGGATTCCAAGGTTTCAAACTGGTAATTCAGGTGTAAATTAATAATACAGGCTTTCACAACTCTCTGAACTCTTCGACATCGTCGTAAACCAGGTAAAGCTACGCAGCACGGCTGGTAACAACCACAGGCAAACTCCCTTTCTGCATGAGGAGATAGTCCTTCAATTCGTCTTCCCATCGCTCCTCGTCGTACCCGTCCGCAAATTGCAGTTCGAACGCCTGTATCATATACGCCACAACCATTCGAATCTCACACTGCAGGCAAGTGCCATGACCGTGGGTTCACGGCGTAGGACTGACACTTGCCATGACACTTGCCATGGCATTGCACAAATGATCAAAGCCCTTTGTTCTATTGGCAGCGTGAGAAGTTGACATGTTTCCATGTCTTGTACGACTCTGTTTCAATTCACTTTGGACCACAAAAGGCTGAGCTCTCAAGCCCTGCTTGGCAAATGCTCACTCAGTTATGACCATGAACATGTGATTTAGTATATTGTTTGCTGACATTTACTCTACATACTTTGGTACACCTAGCCACATTGGCTCCCACTTAATCCTCTGTCTGCCTGGTTCCCTTTCTGTGAAAACCATTCCTCCAGTTCAATCTCTTCTCAGTCAGAGAGTACCACACATGGCCTTGCTTCGGACTCATGTGTGACACTTGCCTTTTCCCTGCCTAAAGCCGGTATGGCGCAAGTTCTCCAAACATTTTCACCCAAGATTCACCAATTCAAGTACCTGTTCCTGCAAGGTTTTCTACCCACTCCACAGGATGAAAGTGTGCACAAACAGATAATTTATCACCGCATATCTGTAGGTTTGTTCAAGAATACATCCAGCTTGGTTGAAAATGAAAGGAAACATCACCTTTGGTAATACCTTGCGAACTCTGTATGTAGCTTGTCGGTCATGGTGCAAACTTAATTATTGTCAACCGTGCATACACTACTGAAGAAAATCGGCACTTGCCCTTGGCATCAGCCAAAACTTCTCACGACAAAAAATAGAACAAAGAGATGATTCTGATCGTTTGTGCAACACCGCGGCAAGTGTCATGGCAAGTGTCGGTCCTATGCCATGAACCCATGGCCATGGCACTTGCCCGCAGTGTCAAGCATCCCCAGGTTCTTCCCGACGCAGTTTGCCGGGCCCGTGGAGAAGGGTATGAATGCGTCTTCATTGACAATGAACTTGGTGCCAGTGTCGTCATCCCCGCCGAGCCATCGTTCAGGGATGTATTTTTCGGGGCTCGGTGAAAAGTATCGAAGATCACGATGCATTGTGTATGGCGGGACGACGATGGCTGTACCCTCGGGGATGACGAAGCTGGATCGGTTTCTTTCAATATGAATGAGCTTGCTATTCGAGAGAAGACATACCCTTCGCCCAACACTTTATCGCCAGTTCCGAGACTCGGTGCGCGCTGAAGCGACGTCGCCACCGGTGGGAACAATCGCAGAGACTCTTTGCTGTGGCAGATGGCTGAGCTGAATGGATATCGTAGCTAGAAAAACGTACATTACGGCATTCAAATAGGGCAGACTCGACAACAGTGCAGAGTCGGTTGGTTCTTTGACAGCGCGCGGGAACGCCTCGTCGAGCTCCAATTTAAGGCGTTCATACGATTCCCGATGGGACAAGAGGAGGAAAAAGGTGTTGGCCAGAACTGTGGCAGAAGTATCTGACCCAGCAACAATTGCAAGTACAGAATTTGAAACGACGAGAGGGAACGGATATGGCTCGGCATCCACACGTTTGTCATCAATCTCGCGGAGGAGTCACTTTTCAGAGTAAATTGCGAGGTTCATAGGCTCACCAGATAGTAAAACAAGTCATCGTGAACTGACCCCTCTTTGAGCCGCCTCTTGGCTTGATCCATCGCGAATTTCCCTAGAGCCTTCATCTCTTGGCCAACCATTGGAAAATATGGGAAGAAAACTGATACACCATGGGATTTGTTGCGCCAATGCTGGAAAACTGAACAAGTGGTCAGACACCCGAAGATTTCCAGTTCCGAGTACTTACTAAAGTCCGCGTTCCATTTTGTGCCAGAGACCGTCCTTGTCTCCATCGCGCATGAGTTCAAATCCACCACCAAAGCTAGGATCCCGGGTAAGCATGCATTAGCTGCGGACACTTGGTTGGGAGACTCACGCAATATCGCCCATGAAGTCAAACCTGGAAAAATTGTAATATATTCATTATTCGGCTGAATAAAACTCTCACGAGAAAAAGCTGAACCACCGCGAGAGATCAACGCTTCTGGATTTCTGGGCACCGAGTGATTCAACGAGTTGAGTCACCCGACGAATCAATATGGGCTCGTATCCCTTGATAGCTGCGGGAACAAATGCCTTATTCCATGCCTTTCGTGCCTCAGCATGAAGTTTGAGATCACGGGCGCCGATGAGGTTTCCTCGTACGGCCTCTTTCGATCCTGGACCCTTCTTGCCTGATATCCTGCGGCCATCCCACACTGCATAAAAAAGCTGTCAGATGTTTTAATAATATCGGAGGTGAAACCATACATGGGCCTTTGGGCATGCCCTTCACACCCAATATAGAGGGCACAAGAGATACTTCATTTATCGAAAGCTCGTTTGGGCCTGCCGTTCGTTAGACAATCGCGAAGACAGACCAAATATGTTCACCCACCAATTCAAACGATGGGACCATACTGTACGATTTCGACCGGGTATTCGGTCACGGGTCACAGCGCTCGATGAATCGAATACTTGATAAATATGTCACTGGTCACTGGGACCATCGAATACTTGGCCGAATAAACTTCTTTGAGGACTAAAATTTCAAATTTTCTCCCTGAATCCGCGACTGTGGGCATGGTAGCATCATTTTATGCTATTATCGAGCACAGCATAGATAAATCGGATTGTTTACGATACAGTTTGGTCCCACATGTCCTCTCCACCATAACGGCTCGGTGCTTTCGCATTCCTCTTCACACGGCGAGTAGCAAGTGGGAGGTCGGCAGGGTTGACATCAAGTTCTTTTCAAGTTCAGTATCCTCTGCAGCACCGCTCTGCTCCAAATCACCACTTGAATTGCACGCGAAACCGGCTGGCAGCACACACAAATCTCGATGAATAAGTACTTTGAAAACGAACACTTGGCATCGGGTCACAAGTCCTGCCCGCTGATGAATTGATGGCAAATGAATACTTATGGTCACAGGTCACAATGGGCGAATACTTGGTCGAAATCGTACAGTACTTGTTGTGCAACCCTTTCACATACACGTGCAACTTCCCTCTCGATACAACAAAAGTGAGCCATAACTTCGATATCTTGCAGGCCATTGGTCCCGGATACTGTAGAATTTCATTCAATTCGGCACGGGTTGTGACCCGTGACCCAAAATACCGATTCGGCACTTCGACAACCAACGAATTTTGGCGTGACACCTCCAAAAATTCGGCATTCAAGACGAAAAAATTACGAAAATTCTGCCTTTTTTGCACCTCCAAGGGAGATTTGGCCCCAGTGTCACGCATTTTACATTCGGCACTGGGTGCTGTGACGCGTGACCGAGACCAAAATTCATCGCGGCACAGGGGGTGGCGTGACGCGTGACCGCCGAATTGAATGAAATTCTACAGTATTTTGAGAGCGGATGAAGAGGGGATATCCGATAGGTGAGGATGCAAAATAATAGACCAGAACAGTACAATGACCAAGAGCGGAGAAGAGGCCCGAATAGCAAATCAAGAGAATCCCCCCGAAGGAATGAGACGATGAGAGGGGGTATAACAAGCAATCCAACGAGGAGCCGGACGTCTGTTGGCTCATATCTTTTGAGGAAGAGGTGGCGCACCTAAAAGATGTTCAGTATGCCGCGAGCATCGCGCAACAGAGAGCAGACCAAGGAAGCCAATAGCACAGTTGGAGCTGGATTGGGGGGAAACATGAGGGGGTAAGAGAACACTCGTCACTGACGCACTTATATAGCATGGCGCTCGCTAAGAATAATGAGATTGTGCAACAGCCGCACGAGCCGCATGAGGCCCCATGCGGCTTTTGGGCACTCAAGTTGTACGCAGCCGCGGGGAGGATTTCAGTATTTTGACCTCGTAAGCCCACTATAAATGGCTCACATGAATAGCATTTTGAATGTTACATCCATGCGGCTACTGCGGAATTTCGTTCAATTTAACAGGGGGTGTGATGCGTGACCCAAAAGTACATTTCGACACTGCGGCAGACGCGCCGCGGGACCGTGACACCAATGAAAATTTCGACACACCGCCAAGTTGCTGCCGGGGAGACTGTAAGTGTGTCGGCAAGTATTAGAAAGACACTGCTGCAAGGTCAAGAACTGACTTTTTACACCACAGGTTACGTGTTCATCTTTAGCCCAGAAGTTGTTATCCTAGTAGAAAACAGGTAGTTTTGGGAGGAAATTGTGTTGATACTACTAGTCTCAGGAATAGCGAGTTTCGGTTGTCTTTAGCAATGTGGGTAAGCAGAGATTGTGCAGGGCAATTTTTTTAGTGTGCACACCCACCCAATTTTCGAACCATTCAATGGATTCGACACCTGTTGCCGTGACCCGTGACCAGGTTCGAATTTCGTCCTGACAGGCAGGGTGCGTGACCCGTGACCGACGAATTGAACAAAATCTTACAGTATTGAAGATTCAACTTGCCGAGTAATCTGATCTTCTTACAAGGCAATGTATGGGTGTCCTCTTTGGACAAAAATAACACGATCTGGTTGACGAAACTTCTTGATTTGGTTTGCTCAAAACCTGATTCTGACCTGTGATCATTGTGAATTCACGATGATCACTATCAAGAAATCCATTTATTCACTAGCCCAAACACACATTTTTGGCTCGACAACATCAACATATCGCTCTCGCTTCAATAGGGTTCCCTGAAGCCAAATCCAGATTCATCCCAACCAGATCCAAATCACGCTCAATCAAATCCAGATTTGTGACATTTTATCACAGAGTGTCACATCAAATCTTGATTTCGACTTTTGCAATTTGAATCTCGTTGCACACATTCTTGTTTTTGTTCTTGTTCTTGGGATTTGGTTTTTTGTTACCTTGCTTCTGCTCCCCCACCATCTAGCTTCCGGGTGGTCCAATCCAGTTCTCATTCCCCCCAAATGAATTCTGTGCACACTCGGTCTTGGTCTTGCATTTTGAAATTGTGCTCTGGATCCGCCCCGCAACTTTGTCTGCTGACGAGTGATCACTTCAACCAAATTGATCTGAAACACCGAAACAAGTGGCCCCTTTCTCTGGTTGTCCTCTCTTGTCGTCCACCAGGACTGGTGTTCCTCGAACTGCATGTGCCACCTGCGCCCCAGGGGTTTGTGTGGCGTACTCGGTGCGATATATCCTTCCTCTCCTGCCAGCCAGTCTCTCATTCCACTCTGTAGCCCCTCAGTGCAGGTCGCTCTTGTCTTTGCGGACATGGGGAAGACGAGCACCTACCGGAGCGTGGTGGGTGCACGGACACGCACTGCATGAAGTTCCAGACAGTATGAGCATCTATCCGCCGATGAAGGCTACACTCTGATCTCACACAGGTCACTTATCTTGCTGGCGACCCGTGTCGTACCCCCTGTCAGCGTCCTGGCTGCGGGTGTCCCTATATCTTGCACCGTGCGCTCGATGCGCCGGTGCAGGCACCTCTTTCACGGGTCTTCACTCCGACGTCAGCTTCTCTGTTGTCTATCTTGACCATCTCTCACGTCATCATCTGCTAGAATGGCTCCGGTGGAGTCGCGCCCCCATTCTACGTTAGTCACTCCCAAGTAATATCCTCTTCCTTCTGCCTTATACGTTCCCTAGAATGGCCATGGTAGAATCCCGGGCCCCATCGTCGGTTGTCTGGGGTTCAGCCGCTGTTCCTGCTCATCCCAGTGCCGACCAGCGCCGTCGCACTGCCGCTGCACACCATCGTGCATTTGGGCCCGCAACCGGTGCCCTCGATGCCGCGGGGTCCCCACCGGCCATTCTCCACCAGTCGCCTTTCCTCCGCTGCTATCAAGCCACCGCGACAGCTCTCGTTTGCCATCTGGCCTTTCCCTGTGAGAAATACCTTCGAATACTTCATCTTGAGGGCACCTAAACACCTGTAACAGATGCTCAATCCGCAGCACGCCGACACTGAGCACTACGAGCTTTATCCAACAGATCCTCGACTCATGGGGAGTGAGAGCGCCATCTTGCTCACTGTATTCGAGAAGTATCAACTGCTTTTCGATTTCACCCTTCCTAGCAAGCCGGATGGGGTGAAGATAAGGATCTCACATTCTACGCTCAGCTTCACGAGCGCCTGACACAGCATTATGGCTGACCACCACCTCCACTTCTCAGGCTCTGGTGTCAGCCCATCCATGGCTGCCCTACCTCCAGCCGGTGCCCCCCACTGCTCAGCTCAATCGCTGGCACGCCTCTCGGTTTGAAAGCCTCCCATGGATCATCCTCGCCCCCGGTATCAAGCCCAAACCTGGATTCCACCGCAAGATATCTGCCACCCCCCATCTCTTGGTACCAGTTCAGCGGTGCCCATCTCACCTCAAGGAACCACTGGACTCCCTTGTCGATGCTATAAATCCTAATGGCCTTGTCTATTTCATTGGTATGCTTTTCCCCCTAGCTATTTGCTTGCCACTCACGTACCCCAGGGCCCAAACACGGTCCTCTCAAAGGACCGCTGCAGGGGCAGACTGTACCGCACATGTGTTTTCCCTCTTCGCATTCAGCATGAGCTGGAGGACATGTTCATGCCGGGAATGACCCAGATTGCCGATGAATGTCTTGATTCGTGTCCCTCGGATAGTGGATCGCCCCTGCCCTCGCCTCGCATCGGTGCTCAAGCAGCTTCAGGGGTGGGGCTTCCAGTCTTCTGCACTGCAGCTACTGATGTGAGCCGTGTTTTGGCATCTCGGCGTCTACAATATTGACAATATGCATTAGTCGGACGAAGAGCGCGATCAGCTCAGACATGCTATCGAACTCTCATTAGCAGCAGCTTCGTCCTCAGCTTTGGCCGAAGCTGGTCCATCCCGTCGCCCTCTGGTAAGCTCGACTTGTAGTCTCATACTCCATCCACCACTCTAATGTTCCATTCAAAGCCCGCCCCGCCAGTCAACCGTCGACCTCGCTCTCCGGGGCATCATGTGCGTGGTCAGCTAGCTGTCGTTCTGATCCATCTGACGATTTGAGCCAGTCCCTGAGCCCTCCTTACACACGGCGCCGCTTAGATCCAGTTATAGATCTCAGGAGTGTGTCACCCGTATGTGTCCATATTATTGTCGCCTCAATTTATTTTTAAACAAATGGCTCTAGTCTCCAGTGCGCCCATCTACATCGAGGCAACTGATGCGCACACCCTCAGTACGTATTGATTTTTCATTTTTTTGGGGGGAAGGGGCGTTCTGCTTATGTGGCCACTAGCCCGAAGTTACCCGTCGATCATTTCGCAACCTCACCAGCTGGGTGCTCGCTATGCAATTGCTGCTGTCCGCGCACAGCCTCCAGTGTTACGGCGCCATCCGTCGAGGCAGCTGTCCATGCGCTGTTCATTCATTTCGAAAGCTTCTTTGGGGGCGATCCGTATACTCCTTGTTACGAGTCTGACGCAGTGGTCATTGAACCCTCTAGTCAGCTCGGGCTTTTTGCGCGAAGGAGCTCTTGGAAAAGGTGATCTGCGTATGCATCGCCCGATATTATCTTGCTCATGTAATCCCAATCTTTAGTGGTGATGCGCTTGGTCCCGGTGTTCGTCGGGGAATCCTGAACGGACTCATGGACGCTGTGTTTGCAAACTCGGAAGTGTGGAAGAAAATTGGGGGATACCCACGTTGTTAACGTGTCACCTGCTGGCATTGTGCCAGATGAGCGACGTCTTCGTCTCCTCACTACGTACGGCTTTGCTTGCCGTCTCTATGTTGCCATCGAATCTGTGCTCCCTCCTCCTCTGTCGCTTCTTTTGGCGTTTGCTGTCCTTTCCCCGGGTCTTGAACAGGACGTCATTCACAATCCAGCCGTTATTCGCATGTTTGCACCTCACCAAGTCGAGATGTTGGAGCAGTGGCCGGCCAAGCGTGCTGACTTTCTGGCCAAAGCAAACGAAGACTCATTCATGGACCTCGTCATAGCCACTTTGGCCTCCTGGTAATGCGTCCTGTTCACTGTATGGCGATCTCTCTGACGGAAATGGATTAGCCTAGAGACATTACCAGGGTCTCGGATGACATGTTTACTTCCTATACAGATAATTACGCGCGCCAGATCTTATTCGGTTGCCAGGTTGCTTTTGCAAATTCGCCTGAGATAGGTGCTTTTGCGAACGGTTTCAACGGACCAGTCAGTCCCGACTCCGCCGAGACTTTGGGCATGGTGGCTATAATCTTTCAAAGCTGCATTCTGGCGATCTCATATGTTTCTACCAGAGTTTTGGGGCGTCGCTCAAGAGCCTTCTCATCAAAATGGCAGCGGGTCGCATTCAGTCGCCCCAGGATGTTCTCGAGCGCCTGGACTGGCAATCGACTGGAGACCCTGAGCTTCAGGCGATCGAAGCACTGTACCGCACCGCTTTCCATCGCTATCTCTCTGGGCATGGGATTGTCCGACACCCTCTCCTACCCCGCGAAAGTCTCACAGAAGCGGAGAGGGAAATACCTGACGACTATCCCCTAGCGCAGGCCCTGATGTTCTTGATGTACACGACGGGGAGTCAGTTGCTCCCGCTGAGCAGCCAAACAATCGACGTAAGCTCTGTCGCTCATCTATTCCACTCAAGTTACCAAAATTCGACTGCACAGATGGTTTTCTTCCGGGAATTGGGGCCATCGGGCACAGACTACTCGCACAGCGACCCCGCAAATAATCCTGAGCGTTGGCTCGATGTGTGTATTGCCCTCCGTTTGTGCGTGTGCCTGATTATTGTCTATCCAGTGTGTGGTTCCAGTTCGAGGGCACACCTGCTTCTACGGTGTGGACCTGCCTTTGCGTGGGCCTGATGTTCTGCTGAGGCAAGAAATTCCGGACGACGCGACTGCCACTGACTTTGACGCGTACCTGTATGTCATGTTCCGACCCCGCCTCGCTACACATGGAATTCGGTGCATTGTACGCAGATCTTCCTTTTCCATGTCATCTCTCACTTCTCATTGACACTCTTCCAGCTCTGAGGCTCGCGCTCGCCCACCATACATCTAAAATACCGCTCGGCTTACCTTCCTAGTTTATTTATTGTGCCGATTGCTCTATACCAAAAAACATATATATGCATTCGTCAAAGAATATACTGTTACTTTCTTATGGCGATCTACTCAATCGCTTCACCATCTCCTTGCTGCGCTGAAACATATCCATAATCCACCGACACACAGGCGAAGAAGGCTACAAGGACAGAGTGTATGTATGCAGCCACGAGCTGAGACAAGTCGATGTGAGATTGATCAATCAAGAAAGGAATAGCGAGTGTGGAAAGGAAGATAAGATGGAGACATAGTGGGCGGACATAGTAGGACGGATAGATAGCGAGCGCGGGTGGTACGCGTGAGTTACTCCGGAACAAGGGAGGCGGAACGATGGCGTGGTGTGAGTGAGGCGCGGTAATGAGAGTGTAGGTAGCGCAGGGAGGGTATGTGGATGGGGCAAGCTCTACCCCTGTCGACGAGCCCGCACCTGTCGCGCTCATTCGCTGCCCCATCCTGAGCCGCGTGGGCGCAAACACCTCCCCACCCCCAATGTGTCCTTCCATGCGCCAAAATTGGCCAAGCTTGCCCGGGTACACAAGGCAGTAGCGAGCGGGCAAGTGGGGCGGGGCAAGCGAGCAGGGGGCAAGGCATCGTGGAAGGCGAGCGGGGCCGGGCAAGCAAGCAGGGTGTTGCCAGCAAGCACAGTGCAACAATGGGCATGGCATTGTGGAAGGCGGCCAGGCCGCTGCACGGCACACATGGGCGGGGCGCGCTGCGCTGCAGCAGCAGCAAAGGACGCGGAGGGGCGGGGCAATGGCGCGGTGCACGAGGGCAAGGGTGGGAGAATGGGCAAATTGGGAGCACGGGCACGGGGCGATTTGGGAGCATGGGTGCTGGAGCGAAGTGTGGAGCGCGCGCGCTGGGGACGAAGCGAGGTGCGGGGTATGGGTGAAGCGCGAACGGCAGGGGCGCATGTGCTGGGATGAAGCGGGAAGCGCGGAGGGCGGGGCAATGGCGCGGTGCACAAGGGCAAGGGTGGGGAGAATGGGCAAATTGGGAGCACAGGCGCGGGGCGATTTGGGAGCATGGGTGCTGGAGCGAAGTGTGGAGCGCGCGCGCTGGGGACGAAGCGAGGTGCGGGGTACGGGTGAAGCGCGAACGGCAGGGGCGCATGTGCTGGGACGAAGCGGGAAGCGCGGGGTGCTGGCGAACCGGCGGGCGAGGTGGGGTAAGAGCGCAGGGGTAGGGGAAATGGGCACAGGGAAGCGCAGAGGGGGGGCATGGGCGGAGGTAGATGCATGCAGGCACGGGCGTGCGGGTTGCAGGCGCAACGGGCGCAATAAGTGCAGCGGCGGCAGTGCCAGCGGGTGGAATGGTGGGAGGAAAGGCAGCGTGGCGGGCGCCGGGAGACACGCAGAGCAGAGCGTAACAGGCACAAAGGGTATGCGGGCCAGAGAGTGGGCAGCTGCGTTTAAAATGGGGTGGATTCGGAAAGCGGGGCACTCCCCTTCGGCAGCGCGTGCTTTGTGAGACGACCGAAGGCGGAGTGGGTAATGGAGGGCGCGAGGCGAGGAACATGTTCGTCTTGAGCAAAGTCAGACGTATATAGGCTAGAAGAATGGAAACACGTACACAGCGAGACGTCGTGTAATGCAGCGCAAAACTCCATCCGCCCGCCCACGCAGAGGGATGGAGGGCACGCCCCGCGCGGTCTGCACTGGCTCGTAGTCCACGTCCTTCTCCATCTCCACCGCACCGACAGCTCTCGGCCCCCGTACCCCGTTATTCCATCGCTTCTTCCCCTTTTCCATCTCATCCTGTCAAGATACGGCGAGGCGGACATACAGGCGAGGGCCCACCCATCTGACTGCAGCTGCGACGTCTGCTCTTGAAGAGAGCGCACGCGGCGACTCGCTGATGCGCTATGCCCATGCTCGCCTCCGTTCTGTGCACCACAATGTCGTCGTAGACGTATGGGCACGTCGACGTGGCGGGTGCGGGGCGCGAGACAAAAATGTGGCGCTGGTGTAGCCACGTGAGAGGGACGCGGGGAGTGGCACAAAGCAAGACGTGCGGGCAGACGGCGAAGCCACGGGTGCGCGGATAATGCGAGTGGGTGCGGACATGCTGTGGCCTGCGGCTACCGTGTGGACGCGGCATGCTGATGTGGAGTCGCCTGCACGGCACGGAAAGGGTGGAGTGGCGAGGCGAGTTCTGGACGAGACGAGCGCGGCAGCGTAAACGGGCATGGCGACGGCAGAGGAGGCGATCGCGGCGGGGAGGGAAGCGGAGCGGGACAATGCAAGATGGCCGCGGGCGGCGCCACAGGAGAGAGGCGGCCGCGGTGGGGACGGACACAGAGTGAGGCGAGCGTGCCAGCACGGGGACAGGTGCAGAAAAAAGCGCAGGCGCAGGGAAGCGGCAAGTCAAGGACATGGCGAGCATCGTGATGCGAGGACGGAGCGGTGGCAATGTGGCTAAGCAGTGAGGGCGTACATGGGAGCGTTGACGCCGGGCATGGACGGTTCTAACGGACGCTGTGCAGCGCAAAGGGAGCAGCGGCGCGATGACGTGGCAATAACGTCAGGGCGCGCAGGCAGGGGATCGGCAGCGCATGGAGCAGTGAGCAGCGGAGACGCGTGCGGACAGCAGTATCTGTGTTGTCGCGGAGTACATGCGCAAAGGGGCGCGCGCGGCATCTGCAAAGTTGGCATGGAGGCAGCGGTGGCGATGGTGCAGCAGCGTGTGATGCGGTAGCTACGACGTCCTGTAGGACATCGAAGTCGGTGGCGATGGAAGGGAGGGCACTGTGGGTCGTTAGCCAAGCGATATTAGAAGTAGGTGAGCTCGGGCGTACCACGGCGGCCAGCGTGGCTGCCACTGCTCTTGGGTGAGGGCAGGGGCTGGGACACGAAAATGGAGGACTGGGTGCGTGGTGTTTGGTTCCCCCCCGCGGCCCTGGGATGGCGGAACACCAATTATCTTTGGTTTCGGTGCGGAGCTTGACGCGGAGGCGTTCGTGAGGGCAAGCTTGGCTTGAATGAAATCACGACGGAGGCAGCGGTCGCACCAGGCTTGAGACAAAGGCTTTGGCATCGAGAAGAGACGTCGCTACGCGAGAGAAGGGCCAACCATGAGGCTGGCTGGGGCTCAACGGGCGCAAGGGAGGTGCAGGGAACGGACGTGGCAGAAGAGATTCGAAATCGACCCAGCCACTGATTGACAGCATCTATCATGCCTATTGTGGAAAGATGGACATCTCAAGACGGCCGAAATGGCAAATTGAGAATGTTTAGGTAGGTGTGTCGTCATGCAAAAGGGATAATACTGTTTTAAATCTATACCACTCACTCTGTGAAAAAGATTTGAATGCCTGTCATTTTTCTAGGCAGCAATCTCACTTAACCACCTTTGTAGCACGGATAGATGTTCTTGAGCTGCAGACACAGAGAGCATATAGATTCACAGGTGATTTGCTGAGTGACAGAACACAAAATTCACTAAGATTTGGTGAATTACGAGGCAGCGATGGAATTGATTGACTTATTTCGTTCAAAATGATCGGGAAATCGGGTAGGTATGAGTGTGGTACTGGCATTGTACTGGCCGCGCAGCCATGTAGGAGTGTTACTATCCAGTTTCCAAGTTAGAAATGAAAAATCTCAGATAGAAATGGGTGGTGGGGGTGGTTGCGCAAGACCTCTGCACCTCAAAAAGTGTGTGATTTCACACAATATGACATTTTAAAGAGGAGGGCCCCAAGACAATATTGCGAAAAGCTTGAATTTGGATTCCTAGAGACAAAAAACATCCTTGACATTTACCTCAAGTCCTTGCCTAGCCTGTCTCATTTGTGGTTACCAAGCCAAAAACATGTCGGAACGGCAACCAAACAAGTGGAGTTTGACAGAGCACCAGTGTTCCCAATTAATTTGAATATGCTTAGTGGGTCTGAAAGAGGGCGGCAGTTCATGCAGTTGGGCCACAAACATGCACTGTAGGTATGGACGGGTCGGCCATGATGCACAACATTAAAATAATTAGGCAGCATGAGTGGATCACTGGAAAACGTTTAAAAACCTAACTCACCATGTCAAAATGCATTATACAAGTTTTTGGACCCTTATCTTTTGCCGTTGACAAGATATTCACATTCTATCAGTTCAAGTCATATGAGTGACTCAGGTTCAGGCCTTAATATTGATCTGATGACTTCACTGAGGGTTCCATGTGATTCGGAGCACCTAAAAACACCAGGAAACATAATTCCCAGTTGAGAGACGAGCCTCAACTGTACTCACCAAATATAAATCGTGTAACAGGCAACCGCGGCCGTTAGACCACAATCACGACCCTTCTACATTATTGAGAGCTCCGGGAAGCCCTATTATGCACAGTAAAAGCGTAGGAGAGAGTTATTGCGGCCACTGATCCATACATGAGAGCTGTACAGTATGCAATACTTTTGCAGCACCTCTTTCCTTATCCGGTGGAAAGCGTTGAGTATTTGATCGGATCAACATAGCTACATCCCCCATTTACAATCATTGCTTTTGCAATAGATTTAAGTATCTATGGGGTGGGACACCTCTTCCATTCAAAATTGATTCCTGACAGGACATTAGCATCCATTAACGAATGCCTCAATACAGTAGCAACCCTTACAACAAGAGAAACACACTCATTATATTTATCGAAGTGCTGCATGATACCCAGCTTGAAACATAATACTTTGGCCCTTCAAAAATGTGTCCTGCATCCCATGAAACATATGCAGTTGCTTTTCTCGTTTGCAATACCGGTACTACTGTCGCAATAGCCCAGGAATAAAGATAGGGGCTCTTTTTGTTGTTGCACTTTTTCCAACTTCTGGCTCCGTCAAAGGTCTTGTAAGTGAAGTAATAACAATATTTGAGAGTGGTTTCAGTCAGAGTAGTGCCCAGTGGCCATTTAAAATCGCCTAGAAACACTTTACCATCAAAAAATGATCGTAAAGTGTTTCTAGGCGATTTGATCGGGGCTGTGCACACAGCCCCGCATAGCCCCACACTTGCATTTTGCCTCCGTCTTTAAGCGATGTCTGCCCCAATCTCTGGGGAGGTTCAGGCCCTGATTGCCAAACTGCAGGGCCTGGATATTGAGCAGGCAGATCCAGTTCTCCGGGACCAACTCTCCCAGCTAGTCTCTACGACTCAAAACGCTCTTCAAAAGACATCCCCACACTTGCATTCAGGCACAGCCAAGCGAGATACGCCGAACCATGAACCCAATTCTCACTCCAGTGGCTCCTCTCTGTCTCACAGAGGGGACTCTGTGCCGGCTGAAAAACACCCCACGTTTCCATTCGTTCCTGTCGATCTTGGTGGGGGAAAACCTTCGGAAACTGGTGCGCTACTTACTGCCTGTGCGATAATTCAATACAATAAAACTAATTTAACCACCTTAGCGTTTCTCAAGCCAGATGCCCCTCGGCAATTTGGGATTCCGTCTGACGGTATCATCCCTCTTCAACCTCCGCTTGAGCTTTTCCACTGGCCAGAGGAATCTCTCTCAAAATTGGGTAAACCCGAGCTGGACCAACTGGATCCAGCGCCGCCAGCACCGGTGCTTCCAGTGGGAGAAGGAAAATACCCCCAAGCTCCTGTCTATGTACTGCAGCAGGACGCGTCATACCGGCGAGGCTATAGATATGTAGCGAACTTTGACACATCAAAACGCGAGAGCGAGCGCGAGGACATGCTCAACATCCGCGTTCCTCCAAATATTACGCCAACCGGATTCGACTTGAAAACCCAGTCCTTCATCTCGGAACCCATTCCCGGACTGGTGCGTGTCCCCCTGGGAATTCCCATGGTACACCTTTTGGACGGCGACCCCAACAAGGCAGTCACTGCTGTTTGCGCCCACAGCTTGGAGTCCTTGCAACAGTACCCGGAAGGCCAGGAAGTCTTACCTCTAGCAGACCGTCTCATGAAGCTTGTCTGGGGGACGGAGAATACTCCAGGCTTGTTCCACCTGCCGGGCATGGGGCTAAATCGGCGCTCCAAGGGGGTAGACCCTCACACATTACCGCCAGGAGATGGATCGTACAACCTGGCTTCGACTGTCGGGAGGGAGAAGGCATTGGGAACGTCTTCCCAGCGCTACAGACAAACACACCAGAGTCAGCCGCGGTCATTCAGGAGCTCCTACAGGTCTGCCACCAGCTGTATCGGCTTGTGATGCCTCTCTGTGTATCAAAAATTGAGTGGGACTTGGCTGAGTTCATTGGCCGCTTCAACAATGTCATTGCATTTGGGGGATTTGAACCCGGTCCGACCAGCTGTCAGGGCAATAGTTCTAGCTCTGCAAATGTTGTCAAGGGCACGGTTCCGGAGCCCGCTGAAGACACAGAGCTCAACTTGGAACCGGATGAGCCTACCGCCACCCGTGAGCATTTCAATTCCTGTGCTCAGTCCTAACTCAAGCTGAAACGAACCCTGTTAGCATCCACATCCAGCGGCATTGAGCCGAATGATTCGCCTCGCAGTGCCGAGCCAGAAGGTAAGGCAGTCTTTCGGGGTGCAGCACGTCACGGACTGAGTATCCACCAGCAGCAGGAACCAGTGAGCCCGATAGTTTGCCTCGTAGCGACCAGTCAGAAGGTAAGCAGCCCCACTGGATGCAGTGCGTTATAGGCTGAGCATTCAGCAGCACCAAGGACCAAAAGTGATCCTCTCGCATTCGTTATATCACAAACTGACATTGAATTCGAAACAGGATCAAATGACAGTCGTTACCAAAAGCCCAAGAGTTGTATCACACTGGAGCAGTTCTTCACCATGGTCCAAGCCGCGCTCTCGTCGAGTATCGGAGCGCAAGGCAAGAATCACGGTGATTTCCAGGATTGCCTGGAGATCCTCACACTTTTCATCTTGATGTTCAAACTCGTTCCCGGCAGTGACCTCGGGCCATTCCTCTGGAATCGTGGCGGACTATATTTGCGGGAGCAAAACGTTCATATAATGTTTTGTGCTTTTCGCGGAATGGACATCCATTCGGGTTACCCCCCAACGTACATGGAGGAGCTCCAGGCCGGGTGGCTCAGCCTGGAGGAGACAAAGAAAATGTTCCAAAACTATGGAACACAGGTCCGAGTGGGCCTTGTCATGTACTTTAGCGCCGCGGCGGTCGCCCGTACCACTCAGATCCAGTACTCTCCTTCGTTGCATTTCCTCTACTCTCCACCACCCCACGTTCGCGACCCACAGCGACGGTATTACGCACACCACGGCGACAACATCCTTGGCGACCGGGGCGCTCGAGCGAATCGGCTAGGAACGGAAGGGGCTTTTGCTTTCAAGAATTACCTCGCTCAGTGTCAGCTCAAACTCGAACTTGACATAGACACGCTTCTCCAGAGCACAACCTACCTCGATGAGGAGGGCCAGACGCAGACTCTCCAGCCCGCTATGATGGACATTGAAAACCAACAAATGTATGAGAGGATATCAAGGTACATGCAGTACTATGCGTGGCTGCGGAACCTCGCACAGGAGTACTCGCTGGGCGTAACAAAGCCGGAGTTCAAGGCACGCCAGCAGCTGATACAGGATGTTTTGCATGGGAAAGCCCAGGAGTCCCGTCATCCTCCTACTGAGCACAAGACTTGGCCTCGTCCTCGTTGAGGTCCAGCACGTTCTGGACGCGTTCCCAGAATAATTGAAGTCCTCGGACGGGAAACACGCGGAGCATCCGTATGTACCCTTTCAAGCGCCCAATCTCACTTGTCTATAACTGATTTTCTCACCATGCTCAGGGGTTTTGGACGGTGGTGATGGAAGGCAGCACCGAAATTACCAGCGTTCCAGAAGCATCAGTCTGGTATGCGGACATTTATAACGTTGTGACCTAGGTTCTAATTCCACTATCAATCTCAGGCTGCAAGACAAGTTCAATGCAAACATTATTGCTGAACATCTGAAGCGCCGGGGGACTGGCCCACCTGCCCGTGATAAGGCGCGCTCCAAGCTCAATAATAGACCTGCCACCGGAAAGCGTGCTACACACGGCAACCAAAGACGCAAAAAGCAGCCAAAACGTCTCACTCCCGAGTTCACGGAGTCAGAGGGGGAGTCTGGGGGCCCCCCAGCTGCAGACGACCCCTCCGCAGTGGATGTGATGCCTGGCCCTGTGCCCAGTGACGCTGTTTTGGCTTTACAGCAGTCTTGTGGCGACTCTCGAGATGGAGTATCTGGCCGGTCTTTTCCCGAGGCACCGGTTTCCAACCCACAGCAATCTGGCGTAAATGGTGCACTATCTTTTAGCGTTAATCTGTTGCCCGAAACATCACTGGGCGCATCAGGCTCTGTCCTGAATCCCGTGCTTGAAACACCGTTTCAAGCGGCTGGTTCTGAGTTGCGGCCAAGTGAGAGCGGCAGGCAAAAACGCAAACACCAAGCAGATGTCCCCTCAGACCTGGACGATGAATTCGAAGTACATTCGATTGTAGGCTCAAGACGTCAGGCGTGTCTTGCATTTCTGTGGTTTTTGTAACTCATGATGTTAATGTGCGTCCACAGGGACGAAGAACCGAGTATCTTGTACGGTGGATGGGTTATGGCTCCGATGATGACAGGTGGCTGGATGTAGACGAGCTCCAGTGAGCTTCTTTTCCCTCTCTAACCGCAATATTTTCAGGCTGTTGATAATAAATTGATCAGGACAGCAGCCGAATTGGTCAAGGAATACACGGACCGAAATGGTTGTCCTGCTCAGGGGTCTTCCCCATCTCCTTACGCATCACCATTTCAGTCTGAAGACGAGTCCGACTATGTGGAAGAGTGCCAGGAGTATGGTGCTCCAACCACCCGAAGAATTGACAGAGACCGTGTGCGCCAATGACCAGGCGTCTCAGCGAATGCGAGACCTGCCTGGACAGTAGTACGTTGGGGAACCCCCAAAAAGGCAATTCCCAAACCTCGAGAGTGGTGATCGCACATTGAGAATGCTGCAGGAAGCTGGGTAGGTCCGAGTCATCCGCATTGGATGTGGGCCCTGCCCATTCAATGATGAGATGGGTGAGGTTAGGCAAGATGATAGAGTGGGCAAGTTGCGACCCGCCCACAATTGAAAAGGTAGTAACCGAGAGTAGAACCGACGTGGTTTGTAGGTGGGGTATAGCCAACTCGAAATGCAGCCGTAAATGCTGGACCTGGGTCGCTGCGTCAAGGACACTTTTGAGAAGGCCGGGACCAAACGGCTCCACATCAAGACTGAGATGTGAGAGCTGGGCCCATGGCGCTGCGACCGCCGGTCCGCTCCAATGAAAGCGGGTGAGTCGGGGGCTCTGCCGAGTGCGTGGGAGAGCCAACGAGCGGCTGGTAGGTTGGTCCTCTGTATGGTGACCGAAAGGCTCTCCAGCGCGAGGAAGGACGCTGGCGGAACAAACTGAGGTATAAAGCAATCCACCATCTGCAGCTGCCGACATTGCGAGATTTTGGGGAGCAAGATAGGGAGGTAGCGTTGAATAGGCGAGATATAGCTCGAATCCGGCAAGATAGATGGATTGATGTAGACCAACGGCCATTGTGGGGATGGGCCAAGCGCCCGCGCAATCCGAAGGGAGAGTGAGATATCACCAGCTCGCTTGAGCCAGACCTCCATGAGCTGTGGGTTTACAATCTTCTCCGTGCACAATGACCTCCAGAGGCGTGGATCTGCAACAGCGATCTCGCGAAAGCGGGATGATATCTGACACAGGAGGAGCGGCGCCTGGGAAGAGTTGGGTATAGGAAATGTGGGTGCTGGGAATGGAGAATATACGAGCGGGGGCCGGGAGGGAAGAGTGTACAGGAATATATCCGACAGTGTTTCACTCGCAAGGCAGGTAATGGGTGCATTGCGCTGCGCCATTGCTGGTTAGGAGCTAAGAGACAGATTTCCTTTTTAGGCAGGAGAGATTTCGCGCTGCGCTTCAATTGAAGTTGCTTGTAATCAGGTAGAAGCATTTGAAACCCGTGGAGACTTTGCACTTCATGTCACGGTTTGATTTGCCGCAGTCAGCAAAAAAGAGAAAGATTAATAAGCTGGTATAATTTGGATGTACGCAGCAGCAGTATTTTACGAGCGTAAGTCTATGCAGGGCGTGCCAAATTGACGCTATCTTTGATTGATTTCATAAGTAGCCTCAATACGCCTAGTGAAACCACGCACCGCGGTCCCGATGGCCTGACCACCGGGTCACAGATCGACAACTTTCGACGCAAATCGGCAATCGTCCAGGTCATAGGATTCGAGCGCTGGATGCCGGGGAAAGGGGTCGGTCGCCAGGGCATTGAGCTGTGTCAGTAAAACCGCTCGCTGACGGTCTGTTGTGGCTGAGGCTGAGCGATTGAGCCGGGCACGAAGATTGTCGGTACATGCGAGGAGCGTCTTCAAATTACCAAATGTTCCGGAATTGACTTCGGCCCATTGAATAAGATCATTGTAAGTGAAGGTGAGACCATGAATGGTAGAAGGTTGACTGGGCTTGCTGAGGTGAAGACCGAGTGTACCGGCTATCCGACTCAAAATCCGATAGCGAGTATAATGTAGATATGCGGCTCCATATCGCTCGGAGTCCAGTGCCACATGGCGTAGGATCCGAAGCTCAGCAGAGTGATGTTCCGATAGATACTCTTTGGCACTGTGCGGTGCCCGCAGTTCAGACACCTGGAGTATGTTGTTTCAATACTAAATCACGTCGCAGTATACATGCGCTCACTAAATCCGGGCCGACTTCACAATGTCCTTCATTGACAATACGGGCAGTTTGGCCGAGTAATGTGTTATTCTGGGAAGCCAGAAGGTCGAGAAGAAAGGATGCAAGCCATGCGGGGGATCGGTAGGGCGTAATAACCAGAGGCTCCTCGGCTATTGCAGTGGGGATGGGTGGCTGCAAGGGAGTAGTAGAGAAGCAGCCGCTCTCCAAATCCTCGGCTAGCTGATTGAAATCAAGTAATTCGTTCATCTCCGAGAAATCTGCCTCCGGGCGGAGTCTAGGGGCTAGAGCCAGTGTGAACCTTTGTGATTGGGAATAAAGAGGGTCAAAGGGTACATACGAGAAGAGCTGGAATCTGTGTCTGTAGTACATTGAGCTTCACTGTGCAGGTTTCACTTCTAGGTGCCACTGACCGTCATAGTCATCGGCGCGCAGATGGTGCATGTCAGGCCAGAGCTCTGGTGCCGCAGGTGAGGCAAGTGGGGGCAGCGGCTGAGCTGGTAGAGGTGGCTGGCGTGAGGGCCAAACAGGCACTGTCCTTGTCACGACTCGCCTCCTCAATTGCAGGACGTCAGGCGAGTCGGACATTGCCAAGCGTCGAGGCTTCAGAATATAACAGACAAAAACATTGATTAATCCCGGCTACTCCATAGCTGTCTACAAAATGTGAGAGCGGATATCCAGAGACTACGGCGACTATTCATATTACGAGACTGCGAGTGTGGATCCAGTGCAAGGTAGGTGTCAAGTTGGGCAACTTCTTCCGGGGTAAATGGACACAGAGGCTCAAGTACCTCAACATGAGAAAGCCTGTGGGGGTCCATCGTTAGAAAACGGGTTGTCCAAATCGTCAGGACTGAGCTCCTGCTCCGCATTGTGCTCTGTGTGATGTGCCATAAGATCGGCATCGTGGAGCTCCTGCCAGTCAATCCCATATGCGTCGAGGTCTTCAATGTCGTTGTCGGCATCGGCGAGGGCTTCGGGAACGCCATCAAACCCACGTAAAACCATTCTCGATCATGCCGAAGAAAAAAAGATCGCGTGGGCTGCGGGTGCGCTCGTTGTCGAAGCGGAGTTTGTGCTCGTTCCAAGATCTTGCCCATTCTGCTGCATCGTCATTGATGCCACCCAGGAATAGGTGATGCAGAAGCCAGATGTGGGCATCCAGATCTGGGCGGAGGCCGCAAGCATACTCGAGACTGAGGAAAAAGTTGCTCCATTTTCGACCAAATCCCCGGGTCACATCGCACCAGAGACGCTCAATCCGGATGTTATGTACGCTTCTACAGGCCAAAATGTGAGAAAATGTACGGTAATAAAGCCCGTAGCCGCTCTGTGCTCGCATTTGACTGGGACCACAAGTGCTCGATCCTTCGGTTAGGAATGGATCTGAAGAGCGGCCGATTGGGAGGACAGCAGATATTAGATGAATGGACTTACCGACCCCAAATGTACGCGCCGTGTTCCAAGCCATAATGATTATCCATCCACTCGGCGACCCGGACATTCTCTGTACCATGATCGCCTCGGACACGTCGTGGGATCCCATGCTGCAGAACTTCCTCGAGGAATAGGGCGAGGACGGTCGCGGCGCGATTGTTGACGTTTGCACGGATACCGGTCACAAAGCGCGAGTAGCCGTCAATGAAAGCGTGGATAATGATGCGCCATCGGCGCAATCCTGTATGGTGTGTCAGTTGAATGGAGGCGCGGCACGGAGATGCAGACCATGCTGCCCATCATGATGCGCAAGTGAGTTTGGTCCCGCGACACGGTATGGCTGGCGCCCAGTGGCCGTGTTGGAGTAAGCAACGGGGGGTCCATGGACTCTCTCATAGGACTCCCGGATACGCAGTGTGGGGACATGAAGACGAAGCTGTCGGAGATGCCCAGCGATCATGCGTCGCCCGAAGGTAGGGAATATTTCGAGGATGTGGTGCAAAAGCTCATCCAATTCGCCATCTGTAATGTCAGAGACAGGTGCGGAAGTAGAGGCGGTGTAGGTACGGATGACATTGCCAGACGTCTCATCCAGCTCCTCCATGTAGACAGGAGCAGCGGGCTGTACCAAGTCATAGTCGAGTGCGCGGCGGCGGACGGTACGTGAAGAAACACCTGCAACCGGAGCAAGGCCGGTAGGACCGCGCAGTTCAAGGCCGAAGGATAGAAAGTCGTAATCTATTGCGATGTGTGGACGCCCCCGACCGCCCACATGCTGCAGATACGTGACTGGTATCGAGGCCTCGGAAGGCAGGTCCACTGACTGCACCGTAGCTGTAGCCAGGGCCTGAATCATGGCGTCGACACCTTCCTCCATGATCTGCCTTTCAGGCGCAGGAATTACATCTGAATGCTACAAAACTTTAAAAAATGATATAGATAAGCAGTGGGAGTTACCTGATGAATAGCATCAAGCATTCGCAGGACACCGCTGTGCTGCTCCTGAAGACGCAACCGGTCACCAATCTGGGTGTGTAAAGCAGCAGTCACCCGGTCACCGAGCTGTAGATAGGCGATCCGGATGGTCTCGAGGCGGAGGGGAACAAGGACAGGGCCATCGTCGGCCATGCGGTATAGAGACTGAGGAAGCAGGATAGGGGGTTGCTGACTCATACCAGCTGATGTTACTGTCATTGTGTGGGAATCATAATGGCCTGGAATCAGAATTGCCTTGTTACCGGAATCAAAACCACGCACTAAAAGGACTGGAGGACGGAAGTACAAAACCAAATGGCGGGACCACCAAAACGAGATTGCTCAAGACACAATCCAAATCACCACAGTGAAAACTGAACCCGCCGGTATTGAAACACGATTGTGTCAGACCAGATCAAGATCAATCAAAACAAGAATTAGATTTGCAGTGTGACCTGATGGTCACAACCGCAAGATCTCGTTTTGGAATTGGTGGATTTCATTTTGGTTTGGTTCAAATCACTTTCAGATCTTGCTGACGTCAAAATTTCAGTTTGACCAGTGATCACAGTGATCATTGGTCAAAACAAGAAAGCGCCATCCAAAAAACCAAATCCTCATTTTTGTCCAGAAAGGACACCTATACAATGCGTTCTCGTTCTCCACATCTCAGCCCGCTAGGCGAATTCAGAATTATGCTTCTTGGATGCTCCACTGCATTTGACGTTTCAAATGTTCAAACCCGGTTAATTCAAGAATGGAGGCTCTGTATTTTTATGGACGGTGAACCGGCATTTGGACCTAGATATTTTAAGCTTGTACTATGATTGGGCCGCTTGCAAACATTTTCTCTATCTATAACTTTAAACTTACTTGGTTCGCAATCAACCACTGCCATGGGGTGCCAGCTCTAACAACTCGAACATTCCGTCTCACATATTCCTTGAATTTCCTTCCTTTGCTGTCGGCCCCGAGAATTGATTTCAAATTTTCATTGGTTGCTCGAGTTGAAGAGCCCTACTGTTCAACTTATAATCGCTTCATGGCTTTGTGTCTGGGCGCCGGACCTGTACGACAGATGATACGAATCCGAGTAGGCTTAGATACCGGTCTACCCGCGGGTACTCGGGTACGGGTTGCCAATAACCCGTGCCCATTCCGTGTCCCCACTGGGTACCTGTGAATCAGCGGGTTTGTACGGGTTTTAGTACTTACTGCGCAGTTTTTTTTTTCTGGCGTATATGGTATTTTTGTGGATAACCAAAGTTCCCTTGACTGTTCTCGGGCCCCAATTTGCTCTCGGTGACGTTCAGCGCTGCATAAAATCTGGTCGCAGCCCACAGCCGCCCTGCAACTTTTTATCTGTGAGATCTTCTGATATACAGTAGGATAGCTCATAATGCATAAGGTCAGTTCCCTGCCAAAATGAGCAGTATTTTCCCCAAGTCTATGCATTATGACCATTTATGCATTATGAGCTTGCCTCTACAGTGGTAAAATGCATTTTGGTGGATCCAAAATCCGATGCATTATGAGAATTTTTGGCTGGTATGCATTATGAGGTTATGCATTATGAAAATCGGACTGTAACCCTAGGGGTTTCGGCCTGTGTAGCTGACTGCGGAACTCGCAATTGGATAATTCGGCTCCTGCTCCTCTAGTTTACCGGCTCTCCGGGCGAAGAGGCCCCTCAAATTATGGAAAAATAATGGCTCGCCATGTCGCTACCATCTGATATGCTCGCCTTTCCGCGCACCTCGCTGTTGGGGCCCACCTGCTCCACACCTGCCGGCACTTCTTTCCCGCTGCCTTTCACCCACTCCCCTCCCCGCATAAGCTGATTGACATGTTCGCTGGGCTAGCGCGCGGGGATCTTGTCAGCACACATTCCAGTACACTGGCTCTAGGAAAGCACGCACCTTCGCTTAATATCCAAGATAAGCGCTGGGCTGAAACGATGTGAGTAGGATGGCGACGACAGCAGAAACGGCAGCAAGGGAGAACCAGAGAGTTCGGCGGGGGAAGAGAGATGATTTGCCGGATTTGGTTGAGCAACGGTTCGTGACGAAATTTCGCCTGGAACACCTGGACTGGCAATTTTTTTAGAAACCAATCAACTGACGAACGTGCTGAATTTTAAGCGACCTGACGAAGTGACGAGGGCTCCCTACAAATGGCTGAAAGAAAGCAGTAGAACCTGTCCAGAACCACCTACCAGGGACGGTGCGTTCGAGCAGGAAATGACAGCTGCATTGCGGAAGGGAACATCAGCGGGTGGGACAATCGTAAAGGGGGGAAGACTCCGTATACTTGGGGCTGGAATAGAATTCGCTAATGCGACGGTGTGTAATGGTCTTGGACAATATACACTCAGAAGCGGGAGGGAGACGGCTGGCAGCGAACCAGGAGGTGTAGCGGACAGGGTGGTCAGTTCGAGAATCCACGGTACTATAGATACCCGAAAAACCTTACTATTGATAATGGTTCATCGGCGCGACGGAATCGAAGCCAAACTTGAATTCGTCGTTCCAACGTGCTCCACTTGGGATTCGGACCCTCGCCATCTACAGGAGCGTGTAAGAATTGAAATCGCTTGAAAATTTGGTCAGCCGCGTGTCCGATGTCCAAATAGCCTATGAACACCGACACCGAGTCGCCCATTACAGCCTCGGGAGAACAATTGAGGAGGGAGACAAATTTGATTTGGGGGAGACACATTCAAATTGCAGCTTGCAGACAGGTGTGAACGACGAGCATTTGTGCGG
Organism: Mycena olivaceomarginata; assembly: GCA_029378375.1. Lineage (NCBI taxonomy): Eukaryota > Fungi > Basidiomycota > Agaricomycetes > Agaricales > Mycenaceae > Mycena > Mycena olivaceomarginata. Next base: position 941 of record JARKIC010000917.1, on the reverse strand, counting down.
CCGGAGACGGGAGGCGGTGACCTGAATGAACAAGATTGCGGTGAAACCGATAATCCTAGGCCGCAGTGCGCATATAGCCCAGGCTGGACTTGAAGCTGGTATTTTGCAATTACTTCTCGGAGAGCAATCTTCGCACTCACAAGGCACGGAGCATCGAACGGTGCCGAGGCGAGCGAGCCAGTTGAGCTGACCTTTAGGTGCATCGTGCACGAGGCTTGGAAGAAAAGGAACCGTGACGTGGCGAGGAGCGCCGGGAATGTCCATCCGTTGTAAATCGCCGCATGGGAGCTGGAGCTGGAGCTAGAGCTGGGCGGGAGCAGTCCGAGCGCTTGAGCAAAGGGAGGATTTTCGAGGGAGCAGCATTTCGGCGTCGCCACTCGTGGGAAACAAAAGGGACTCAAGCCGTAAACCAGGTGCTTTAACCAGAGAAAGATAAGCACCGGCAGATTGAGGTGCAGAAGGATTAGAGGCGGACCCCGCTACGGAGATCGGGCAGCACCGGTGCTGTGTGCTGGTTTCGACGCGGCAGCCAGCTGACTCGAGCTCCAAGATAAATCGAAGATACAGGCCAAGGTCTTTTAAGACGAGCGGGCCCGGAGGGGGGGGGGGCATCGAGATTCATTCTCCTCAGATGAGCGAGGGGTCAACTTGGTCTTGTAGGCGCGGGCTTCGAGAGACGCCTCGGAGTCTCTTCAGCTGTGTGAGACGTGCCACCAGGTCGAGGGGGTCTTGGCGACTGAAGAGGGTACTTAGAGGCCTCAGGACGCCTGTTTCCACTGTCCAGCCGTTACAGTTGGTGATAAGTCGAAGCAAAGGAGACCAAGAGGAGACATGGTTGAAGAGCCTGGGCCAAACCGCCGATAGTAGTGTAGAGGCACCTCCGAGCCTCTGAGATGGGAGTCGAGATTGTGAATGTCGAGACTCGGGAGAGTGAGACGAAG